>JASCZW010014644.1:0-22404 GCA_034211315.2 Aedes japonicus
GACTAAATGCGGTTGAAAATATCCGAAATAGAAGAGAAACAAGTTTCGTGTGGGTTTTTCGAATTACAGTGAAGGTTTTCTAAGGTTTTTGATCAACCTGATGGGATTTGGAATGACCATTAGTGTTTGGACATTTCTGAACTTGTTCTATTTTCATTGTTTAATACCCCGTTCACACTACAACCTATATTACGTGATATTGAGTATCTTGATATTAGTATCTATACATCTAGTTTACACAGGAAATAACAGGCATGCCATTTGATATCAAGATACTTTATATCACGTAATATAGTGCGAACGGGGTATAACCAACAATCAATATGCAACTAGCGATTTGAAATTGGTTCACTGTTGTAGAACCCCTTGGTCCGAAGTACACCTTGAAGCCAGCACCTAGTTATACATATTTGCGCCTTTGTTTTGATTTGCTGTGTTATTTTGACAGAATATTTGAGAGTGTGTTCGTGTGAGTTCATTATTAGGGGCGCATTATTGAGCTTGGGACCGAGCTTGGGACCGATGTTCTAGTACTGACTGAGCCAAGACAAAAATCGTTTTTGTATGGGACCTACTGGTCTTAGAATTAGTCTATGGTATAACCGTTACTTCCAATCCAAGTAGGCCACACTTGACATGTTCAATTTCAATTTGATCTGTAGATCTAAACTTAAACAAGTATTGCGAATAAAATCTGTTCTAGGTTTTTCAAGAACTCTGTGGAATAAAGGTCTTCAAATCTAAGAATCAAAAACCCATTAATGACTAAAATTTCACCCATTTCCCCAAAAAGGGAGTCAACCCATTAAAGGGGTAAACTCTACTTACCCTTTTATGAGTATATGGCATAAATGCAGAAAATGGGTAATTTTTACCCATCACCAGCAAAAAAATGGGAAAAATGGGTAAAAAATACCCATTATCTGACATTTGCGCGATATACCCAATAATGGGTTAGACGAGTTTATGGATACTCTCTTTTGTTAGATGAGTAAAATTTTACCCATTAATTACATTAATGGGATTTTGATGTACGAATCAAAGAAAAAACGCAAACAATTTTAATAAACTTAAACTTTATTTCTCATCATAGAGTCAAATAAATTGGCCCTTTTTAAAGTTATGGTTTAACATGAGTTTTGAGCTCATTAGTGTACCCTTGAATGACATCGTTGCCGAACACTGGACATATCAGACCTGCCATATAACGAATTGAAGGGTGTACGGAATCAAATTGCGACACACACAAATAATCGGCAAAATCCGCTCGTTTAACCAATAATCTTCAAACTTTCAGGGAGTAAAATAAAACATGTTATAATTTTTTTCCCATGTTTGTTTTATTCAATTTCAATTCCATATCCAAATGCACGAACCTTCTTTTTTACACTACTCATAAGGTCTTGTACAACATTTGTAACCAGTACTTTTCAATTGGCCACAGTTCCGGTGCGTTCGGGGGACTGAAATGCTTCGGCACAAAATTGACCTCCTTATCCTTGTACCACTCCAAAACCTCTTTCGAGTAATGGCACGATGCTAAATCCAGCCAGAAAATCGTGTGACCTTAGAAGAGGAAGTAGACGCTTTTGGAGACATTCCTTTAGTACACCTGCCTATGGACCGTTCCAGTTGTCACGAATGGGGTGCTCCGCTTTCCACACGAGCAAATTGCTTGCCAAATCACATATATTTTGGCAAACTTTGACATCTTCTGCTTTCTAACGTCCTCAGGGACATCGAATTTATGATGAGCAGTGAAAAACTGGTGCCCCGAAAGCTGCTGGATGTCTGCTTACATACGTCTCATCATCCATAACGAGGCAATGTGGTTTCGTCAACATCTGGATGTTGAGCTTCCGTTCACGTGTTTTACCTACCGTATTCTGCCGTTCATCGCGATAAGACGCCTTTTGGACTTTGTACGTGCGTAGTCCTTCGCGTATTTTCGCATCTTGCACGAAAGTTTTGGTTAGATTCAGTTTCTTCGCCACATCTTGAACTGAACTTTTGGGATTCCTCTTGAAAGCTTGAACTACTCGCTTGTGATCCTTTACACTATACGGAGATCCATTTTGGCCACTTTTTTTCTTTCCGGTCGATGGTCAAACGTTCGTGGTACCGATTTAAAACACGAGACACCGAGAATGTATCATTCCCAGCTTCCTGCTGATGGCACGATGAGAAAGATCCGGATTTTCGAGGTAAAAAATTTCTTTGCGCCGTTGCTTTTCTTCCGACTCCATCTTCGCAACGATTGCACATTTGTTAATGAAACTTACATAGCGTAAGCAAATACACATTGAACTAATTCCACCTTAAATTTCAATAGGAAATACCCAACGGGTAAAAAGTTACAGCCAGTGGTGCAATTCGATTCCGTACAACCTTTATTAATAACACCTACTTACCCTGTAGCCTCTCGAGTGATGCATTGTCCAGATTATTATAGGGGTCATCCATAACGGATTTTTTTACTTAATCGGGCTAGAAAAAGGTCAATCCCTAGACAATCACTTATGGAAAACTGATGAGAGGTAACAGCTGCATACAGGTTTGCAAAATGGGTGAAATTTTTCACATTAATGGGTTTTCGATTCTTAGCGTGTAAGGATCTAAGTTCATACAAGTATTGTACCATGGGTTCTTTTTGGTTATACAAGCACTATCTGTAAAAGTCTTCATATTTACAAACGAAACCATCCATCTTTTGCTTGTTTATGGATATGAAATAAATTTATGAAGGTTCGAGTTTCTTAGCTAGATCGGTGCTGAAAAAACTTTTGATGTACTACAGAAAGTGTTTCTTTGTTATCCAAGTACTCATGGGATTAAAGGAAATCTATTCAACCCTATGATTTATTTGAGCTTCTGAACTACTCTCGGGATATGGACCAAATCAATAAACCACAAACATATCCTTAGTTCGAGGAGTTTTTGAATGTGAATGAACATCAATTCAACCCAATGTTTTATTTAAACGATATGATACCCTATAAGAATATGAACCGAATGCTATGAACCCACAAGCTGTCATCATATCTCCGATTGCGCTTGACTATCATAAGACCTTAACTACAGGGTGTTATTGTATGACCTAGAACACCCATTCCTAGTAGCACACATGTTCTAAGTTGAACTTACTTGAATGCAACCCAATTAGGTAACACTCAAGTTACTGCTGCCAATCATGACAATTTTGATTTTGTGTTGCTTGGGATTGCACCCATAAAAAATGCATCGTTTGCATAAAATAAATACATATCTCTGATTACACACACGGCCAGCCATTTTAACTCAGTTTTGAGTGATTTTTGACTCACTTTCGTCAAAAGTGGAGTCACTCAAGTAAATGTAACTGGAATTGACAAGTCGACACATATTTTCAAACCCAGTTATGTTAACACATATATGAGTGACCCCACTTTAGTCTAAAATGAGTCAAAAATGACTGAAACCTGAGAAAAATTGATGACCGTGCATATAGATCGTTAGACCTCATCTCCAGAGCGTTATTGAATGACAAAAAGCATCAATTTTCTCGTATATTTTATTGAACAATATTTTATTGAACTCAAATCTCTGAACCTCCAGGATTATGGGCCAAATTTTTAAACTACCTACAAAACAACACAAGACCTTACTCCAGTGAGTTTCAGAACATCTATTGAACACAAAATATTATGTCAATAAGGATGACTTCTAAGAATACGAACTGAATCCTTAAACTTCCAAAATATCTCGGCACAAGCCGCTTGGATTTGGACGAAATTTTGCCAACATGTTCAGTATAAAAGAATACGTTTTTTGACATAAGGATATATTGTTTGGACTCAAGAGGAAATTTTGAGCAGGACTTCTGTGTTTTTGATACAACAGTTTTAGGAAAACAGTTACTCGGAAATCGTTCGTTTATGAGAAAAAGTATCTGAAAAGCAATGGCAGGGAATCAAAATGTCCGTGAAAAAAATATAAACTGAAAAAAAATATTAAAACTTAAAATTCCCAAAATACGCTTTTTTTTTTCTTTTTACTTTGATGGTAACATTTTGACAAAAAATATCATTGTTTAAGAGGTAAGAACAACATGGACAAAAAAGTGTCGAGTTATTAGTACGAGACACTGAAGAAGTCTGCACATTGTAGACGAAATACGCGTATCTGTCGAAGATAAGCAAAGGTAGTTGGAATTAAATGGAGAATACTAATTTTTTTTCTAATATCTAGTGACAAAAAAGTGTTAAAAAATGTTTTCCTAATAAATATATCCTATAAATATCTTCCCAAAATCATGAAATCCCAGTCACAATTTATCTCAGAACCAAAGATGTGAAGAGAAAGTATCAATAGGTCCGATTGAGCTCGGCAGGTTATGAATTTGAATAGAAGTAGTTTGAAATTGAGCGTAGGGCTTTTGTTAGACAGTATTTTGATTACCACACATCCCCATGCGTGGTAGGCCAAAGCAGTGAACGGATCCGCCACCTTGACTGACAAAAATGTACGCGTTGGGGTCGTGCTCAAATACCGCCATTGGCACACAATGGTTCTATCGATGTGAAATCTCTGTTTCTACACTCCCTAAAAACCACATGTATTGGATATCAAATTCAAATTTGAGATTTTGAAAACACAACTTCTCATTTTTACCAGAAATGTTTTTCTCGTCGTTGTAGAACTATTCTGTGCTATTGGCGGTATTTTAGCATGATCAAACACGTACATTTTTGCCAGTCACGGTGGTGGATCCGTTCCTGCCTTGACCTACCCCGCGTTGGGATGTGTGGCAATCGAAATACTGCCAAACAAAAGCCTAATTTCAAGCTACTATTACTTCTATTCAATTGCATAACCTGCCAAACTCTATCGGACACATCAACACTTTCTCTTCATATTTTTGGTTTTAGCAGATATTGCTGTTCACTACTGGGATCCCATGATGTTGGGAAGATGTTTCCAATTTCAAATCATCGAATTTCTAAGCGAAATGTTTATATTTATAATCTCACTAAAGGTTTAGAGATATTTTGAATTTAATTTCATGAGTGGCTAAAAACTTGAGAAACGCGCCTTTTTCATAAGTTATTCGAGATGGTCCATCACCAAAACTATGTTTGTTTCAACAAACATGGATATTCCAACAGCTTTTTCTTCTACTTTCACACGATTGGACTAATAGTTTGAATGTTACAGGAGATTACTTCAACACTATTCATTTTATTGGCGGATTCCACGTCAATTTCATAAGAGATTTTGTAATTCTGCGGGTTTTAATCAGCTGTTGATGAATATGATTGCACTTTGACTACTAATTCTTTAATATCTCTTTTGGGTACTTTTACTGGTCGTTTTGTAATTTTTCTCAAGTGGTTTTAACTATAACAGCTACCTGCGAAGACGTCAAACATTGTGGTAGTTTGGCTTCGTCACTCCACAAGTAACATTTATGATGTATTCCAGCCGTATTGCACTCCTCTCAGCTTTGTTGATAAAACTACATTCGAAACTGTTTTGTCCACCAACACCTCCTCTATGCATCTTTAAAGCCAAACAGTGTACAAAATGGCTCACACTATAGATGGTTGTGAAAACTAATTGATAAAAACTTTATAAGACCATAAAGATTTTGGAAATTTTCTAGTGAAAGATGCTATGACGATTAACCTTCATGAAACCTATTGGCTGCCATCAAAACCAGCATAGGGCCAAATTGCTACAGCTGTCAAATTCACTGTGATATCCTGGTTGGTTTTTGTTGTTCTGCTTTGTTTGAATGTCTGCTGTTCTGATTCATTTAACAGTAAATAATATCTAAGAAAACAGTTCTAGCGTTGCGGAGCATTTTCTTTGAAAGCAAAATATTCAAAACATATGAAGTGTTTTACAGCGTGAATGCTCCAAAACATATGCGCATTTAATTTTACGGTTAGCACGATTAAAGCTGAAAATTAATGCGCCTCGCTAATAATGCGAGTAAGCAACAACAAAACAAATATATTTGATCATGAATTTCCTGAAAATTGATGGATTTGAATCAGGTTATCGAAAAGAATGCTAGAATTGGTCTCTGTTCTACAGTTCATTTGCATTACATTAAAAATTTCGTGTATTTCTACATTCCAATGGTTTCTTACACCGTGTCCAACATATTCTCCTACACATTTTCCTTGAATTGGTGTCGTGCAACTACTCAACATGCTTCACGAATTTGTTGGTGTAGTTTTGCACTATTTTTATACACACGCTTAGGTTATGTCCGATTGTTTTCATTCGGTTTTTATCTTTTACCAGCGATGAAGGAGTTTCGGACTGTGGTGATAAAAAAGTTTTTGAAAGGTGAGTTTTTTGAAAGGATAGCGCCCGGGCGCTATTTTCAGAAATTTGGAAAACCTCGGAGTAAAGCGGGATTTTGTGTACCGAACCATCCGAAGGTACCGTGACACCTGCTCGTTGGATGACCGGAAGAGATCCGGTCGTACTCGTACGGTGCGGACTGCACGAGTTGTTAAAGTGGTCAGGAAACGGATTAGACGAAAATCACAGCGCTCTGTACGTTAGATGGCCGCAGATCTTAATGTTTCGAGACCGTAATTGCACAATATACTGCAAAATGATCTCGGATTCCAAGTTTTCAAGAAACGTAAGGTTCGCGGAGAAACTACTCGAAAGAGCGAGTTTACTTTTGTCGCGGCACGGTGGGGAAGAATTTATCTTTTCCGACGAAAAGTTATTCGTCTTGCAAAAATCCCACAATGTCCAGAACGACAGATTGTGGGATCTCTTTTCGAGAACTGTTCCAGAGAGTGATAGGAATATTCCACGGTTCCAAAGTGCTGCATCAGTGATGGTTTCGGGAGGAATTTGCAAGCGAGGCACATTACCACTGGTTTTCATCGAAAGAGGTGTTAAAGAGAATGCCGTATATTATAAAAATGAAGTTTTGTAGAAAGTTGTCGAACCATATGTACAATAGGTGTTTGGAGATGATCACTATGTATTTCAGCAGGACGGAGCGCCATCGCATATTTCGTTCAAGGCTGGTGCCGAGAAAATATGATCGACTTTTTGGACAAGAATGAATGGCCTCCCAATTCACCAGATCTGAATCCCTTGGATTATTTCGTATGGTCATACATGCTGGCGAAGGTAAATGACCACAGGGCGTCTGGCAAAATGGAGGCAAAATGGTTCCAAAATGCTTTTTCAACTGACCATAATAAGATAATATGAATGAGTCCTAAAACGGCATTTCAAAACAGCATTTTACGAGTTCATAAAGTCAAAATAAAACCATTGATAAAAGAAACTTTAGCAGACAAGGTTTCAAGTTCGTTGTGAAGAAGCTGTGTAGGTTCTCATATACCTAATAAAACCAAATTGATTTCCAGTTGCGTTCTTAAAACTTTATTAAAACTTAATGAAGCAGGATGTTTTTTGCAATGTAAGTTGGGTTCTCTACCCAGCAATGTTTATAATATGTTTGCTACTGACAAAAGCAAGCCACATGTTCATAGCAGAATTGTACCTGTTAAATCGAATGTGTAGGTATGGATGTAGGTAATTATGTCATTGTAATTTTAAATAGCTTCACTTCGGCAATCAAAAATCAGATTGTGGTAAGGAAAACGAAAATTGAATTTGAAAGATTGTTGAGGTATTGTAGACCGGTTCCCAACAGCCATAGAATAGCCATGTTCATCCGGAAAACGTATTTTAACCGAAGCATTGATTCAAAAGTTTGTTGACATGCAATGTAAAGTACCTCTAAATACTTGTACGACTCATGTCGTATACACTAACGAACTGATTTGCTGGAGTAGTCTTGAACCTGCTGTGAAGGAGTGAAGGAGTAGTTTTGGACCTGCTACATTGAATGAGAATCAGCCATTATCATCACGGGATGGTTTAGAAGAAGTACCTTCAGCAATTTCGATAGTATTAGCAACAATCAATATGCAACTAGCGATTTGAAATTGGATCACTGTTGTAGAACCCCTTGGTCAGAAATACACCTTTAAGGATGTACCTTAAACGTAGTAAATTTGACTGAAATTTCATGGTCGGGTAAAAAAATAGTTTTAACAACAAGATTTTTTCCTGTGTAGGAATTCTAATTGATACACTATAAAATGATATGAACAAAGATGCATGAGTAATCAATTAATTTTCCGAAAACCATAATACATATAACAATTGCTAAATACGGTAAACATTGATAATGCGAAATAAACCTACCTATCCACCAGCATCGCTCACATAGAAAAGTGAACGTTAATACTTTTCCTTATTTCAGCTTAAAACAGATACAAGCATGTTCTTACAAGCAACGTCACAAATGCGTTTGATGATTTGCTCCTCTTTTATGCTGTGGTTTCTTGTTGTATACGATAGACTTGCTTTTCAACCGTTCTTAACTTAAGTTTCTAACTACGAACAAGCACACGCATCAATCAATATATTATAAGTTAATAGTATCCTAATATCGTAGAAATGCAATTCGCTTTTAGTCACTTGTAGTCGTCTTTAAATAGCTCTGCTTCCACCAGTATCACGTACCACTTGTCTGATTTCCTATTTTTCTCTTTCTTCTTCTTTCCTACCGCTCTGTACTCTTGTCCACTAACATAACACTCATTTGACCACACCACCCAATACCCAAAACCAACACCAACGTATTGCTATCCGAAACCCACACCACAAATAATTTCACATCACGAATCGTCTGCGGATCGCCAGTCGGCCGGCGTTCTGTAGACGGGACATCGTCATGGCATCGCCAGCCTCCACGGCCAGATAGGATTCACCGTCTCCAGGATGGAGTCACCATTTTCACTTTCACCGCCACGACCACCATCATCACCACCGCCAACAACAACAACAACAACAACACCATCAGGACATCACCAAAACAACAGTCATCATGGCAGAACACTCCAAAGTCACCTACTAAAGCTTGTTCCATCATCCGTCTCAGCGGTTTCTGCAGGCTCGCCACGTCTAAGCCCGGGATTATTGCGTCCTGTACGGTAAGTACGATTACCCTATTTGTCTCTCTCTTCTTTCTGTCTCTCATGTTTCAATCTGTGTCTATTTCTCAGTATGACTGCTATTTCTCTGTCTTTTAGCTCTGTTGTGATACGTATATATTCATCAGCTCTAATTAATTGATCCTCATTTATCATCAGACAATACATATATCATTCCAAACCTCAACATACATGGTAGATGGATGTAGAGAATTAGCGATAAGCATCGAAGCACCGTCTTTTCTCCTTCCGGAAGGTTTTCTCCTGGTTGTTAATCCGGCGAATAAGGCAGACAATGTAGTCAGGATGAAATTGCCAACTTGGAGCTTTTTTATTCATAAGGGAAATGAAAGTTTGCGCCTTTTCATTTTCTTCCTTTTCGGACTCAGCTGATGATGACTGAAATCACGCTCTTAGTAAGGATTGCGGAAGCGTGAGAAAAAATATGAGATTACTTAGCAGGAGCAAAAATATGTTCTTTTTTTTGTCCGAAAGAAAGAAAGGACACGCCAGTTTGCACTCGAACGAACGGGCGAAGTTTACTTGAATGTTAAAATCAGAAAATACTTCCAAGTTAATGGTTAATAATGGAATTTCGGGCCGTTTGGTCTAGCTGAAAGCTATATCAATAAATCTTTAAACTTACAGAACTTACAGCCACCAAGGCTTTCAGCGATAGGAAATTCTACGAAAAGAAATATAACAAAACAATTCCCTTCTATGAATACGAATATATAAAGTTGCTTCACCAGGCGAATTGCTTGAAAAGTGCATCTGTAACTGAGATTCTTCAAAAATCCGAAATTGATGTATTAATCATAGAAAAAAGATCACAATCATAAAAACATATAATAGATTTATAGATTGTATCCTATTTTCACTTATCTAAGCCAAGCCTGCTTATTTATGAACTGTTTCTCAGCGTTGCCCACACATCTGATGTTTTTAAAGGGTGAGTCAATAATTATTGCGACACTTGCGGTTCATTGGTAAATCGGCTATAGTTATCGAAATGGAACCATATGTTTACAATAGTTCAGTATACATATATTCATTTAGGTGACATACGTCGGTTAAATTTTATGATGATTTTGAGTAAAATGTTCGACATTTACGATTGACGCTCTCCATCAGAGCAATTCTATGATTCCGGTTAGGGTGGTCGGTATTGGCCTTTTTTTTTAAAAAAAAAAAAATACCGGTGATACCGGTAAAATACCTGTATTTGTGAAAATACCAGAAATAAAACAAAAACTTTTGATTTAGACTTGCGGGTGGAAAACAATATTTGTAGACAAACTTCAAATGTTAAAATCATTGCTAGTTGAGCTGGGCAAAGTGAAACTTAAGTTGGCATAAAACTGAGCGATTCATCTCCCAATTCCCATCGGCTTTTGTTGGCAATGTTGCCAGTTGCTGAGAATGTCCTTTCTGGTTCAACCGATGAATGAATGGTTCCAAGAATGTGGAACATCAGTGTCAAGTATCAGTACCCTTAATCACTTTAGATTCATAGTAGGCGTATTATTTTCCGATTGTTTGCAAGGATCCTGGCGTCAACGTAGTTGTAACGAGTTGTTCTTTACCCGATAACTAAAACAAAAATCCATAGAGGCATCTTCTATGTACTGATCGTCAGGTGTGGTCTTTGTCTCATTCGACGATCGCATCAGGAATGATTAGACGCTTCAAGATCGCGTCCGCTTGCTTAATCAAATTAGCTCTAGATGTCTTGAAGAAAATACCAAAATCGTTCTGATCGATTGTTTTACAACCGATTAATAAAAAAAAGTAAAAAGATCGGAGTATTCTGACCATCTCTCTTGGATGCGTTCTTTGAGATCATTGAACAGTTCAAGTTTTTTGGCAAAGTTTCACGTCGAAATGTTGAAATTCCGCTAGAAATGAGCATATTTTTGGATATTTTTACCCTTCTTACACAGAAAAAAAGCGTTCACAAAAATGAAAACGGACCGTGAATTAGTTCACGTTTTCAGGATGTTTCCCTTTAAACGTTATTTAGTTCATGATTACGTGATACACGATGTATTTTTGCTTGTTCTCGAATTCATGACTGCAGTTCACGGATCTGGGCACGGATTTTTTTCCGTGTACATAGAATAAATAGAAGCATAAACACACTCGAAACTTAGACTACTAGTTAAAGATTGAATAATTTAAAAACCGTAATTATAAAAACACTCCGAGATTTTCAGCATTTGACAACTTCCCGAAGGCTACACGCTAAGATCAGTTTACCCAAATATGGGTAAAGAATACCTATAATCGCGAAAAGTGCACATACCCTTTTATAGGAACGTTACTATCTACCCATATTCGAGTATTTTTTCCCATACAAATTTACTCAAATATGAGTAAAGTCAACTTTACTATGACGCTAAATGAGTGCACTATGTTGCGATTATGGGTAAACTGAGCTTAGCATGTAGGAAAATGTGAACAAAATGGCAGCCTACACGCTAGGATGAAATTTTCAAAATTAGATATTTTTTTACCTTAAATAAGGTATTGTTTACAATACCCAATACCCAGTGCCCAGTTAAATAAAACGATAATAAACAGTAATTTTTACTAAATAGGCCGCTATTATTTTCTCAAAATTGAATAAATTTATGGTCATTGAAGCAACGCGCTCGCCATATTTTTCCAAGTAAAAACGTTATTATCTTTCATATTAATCTCGAAATAAATAGTTAATTCGTGTCCAATATTTGGAGCAATAGCTTTTGTATTCTTTTTTATTATTCCCGCTATTCCCGGAACAAAAAAATGAACGTGTCAAAATGTTGGGTCAATGCAGAAAAAATATGTCTGTAATTGAAGATCCAGGTAACATTCAGCATTAGCATGATTGATCGCCCGAGGTTGCTACTCCGTTATTGGCATACCAGTTGTTATTACACAGGGAACCAAAAGATGATGCTTGTGACTAGCACACATTCTCAATGTGTAAAAACAGGTGCTCCCAAACTAAGACAATACCAGCGCCGGCCTTGCCCGAATGCAGGCCATGTAGGGAATGGGTAGAAATATGGCGAACTTATTCAGTTGGTTTCAAAGAAGATAGCAATCGATTACCAGTAATTAAGTTGATTCGTAGAAAGATTTTAAGGCCATCTGCATACGACAGCCGAGGACCTTCAATAACCAGATGCACGTCACCAGTGCTATACAAACGGAACCAACTCTAGAGATTACCGCTTCCACCATGCCTGCCGAGTTAGGCAACCAATATGGCATGATTCAGCTTATCGAAGGCCACAAACTAGCAACATACGAAACGACTCGAATTTCCAACAGGGAGAGCGATATGCGGAATATAACGGCAGCAGATGTAACAATCTGGCAATGTACGTCTTAGGAAATATGGATGGAACCCCATCAGGTTCAGGGCTGGAAGACGACATAAGTAAAGACTAAGTTGTTAGTAAAAATTGAGTGTTAGTAAATATTATCAATAGAAAGTACGCTCCGGAGTAGCCATAAGTATGGTTTGTTAAACTCGTTCCATAATTTTGCTCTTGACCCGTTCCCCTCTTATTTTAATTTAGTCCATACTGCACGTTCATGATCCTAATCTTTCTGGACCATGCTATTCAACGCTAGTATATAGCACGAGCTTGAATGATTTCTCATGAGACGAATGGCAAATTTTCAGTAGCCCGAATTTTTTTCATTGCATTCGGTAGACATGGAAAGCGGTAACTGTCCGATAAGCCGGTCTTGCTAGACTCTGTCTCCCATACCACAACCTGGCGAACTCAGACACCAACAACAAAGCAAAATGATTTTACAGCTGAGGGGTGTGGCTATTTCTGTATTCATCATGGAATGAAACTAAATAAAATAAAAAGAAGAAGACAATTAAAAAAAAACATAATACATATTTTAAACCTGCTCATATGGAGATTTGAATGGAAGCAAAAGTAAGGTCATTTTTAAGCAAAAAATTGAACTAATTATACTAGTAGCACTTAATTGTTATTCAAATACAAGTGTTTCGTCCAGGGCTTGACCAGGCCCTACGTTGTGATTTAACTTACTTTCTGAGAGACGACAAACGAATGATAAAACCAGACTACTTTGTCGATCATAATTTATTACCACCGAAAGGCAGCGTGCCAGTTCGGTGGGTACAAAACGAAACGTAACTAAAACACCACTAAACTATATGCATCGTTGTGTCCCTTTTATAGGGGACACGAAGTACGGATAATTAGTGCCGTGCGCACCGCATCGTTACAATGGTGCATAGATACGGCGCACCGACAGTGTAGCTCCACGCCGCCCACTTTAGCTACAATAATAAAGGGTGTCCACGATGAAATTGCCACACACAAAATTGATTCGCAAAATTCGAGTTTTCATCCGATTGCCATCAAATTTTTCAGGGATTGAGAAATAACTATTAAACTTCATTTTACCATTTTACTCGTATTTTATTTACAGTCCATGCGCAAATGCCCGCACCTTGGCCTTAACCCCGGCCATAAGATTCTGCACAACCTGTGAATCAACCGTTTTGCATGTAAACCGCATACTTTCTTCAGTTCCTCGACTGTCTTCACTACCTTAGGTCGTTTAAGAAGGTGCCGCTTCATAATCGCCCAGTACTTCTCGATGGGGCGGAGCTCCGGAGTGTTGGGAGGGTTGAACATTTTCGGCACGAAATTGACCTTATTGTCCGCATACCACTTCAGCACGTCCTTGGAGTAGTGGCATGAGGCCAAATCCGGCCAGAAGATTGTTGGGACGTTGTGGGCCTTCAGGAGAGGAGGCAGCCGCTTCTGGAGGCACTCTTTTATGTACACCTGTCCGTTCATCGTGTCCTGGGTCACGAAAGGTGCACTCCGCTTCCCGCACGTGCAGATGGCTTGCCAAACCAGGAATTTCTTCGCAAATTTGGACATCTTCTGAGTGCGGACATGCTTCGGAACGCTGAACTTATCCTTGGCCGTGAAAAACAGGTTGCCGGGGATCTGTTTGAAGTCGGCCTTCACATATGTTTCGTCGGCCATGATGCAGCATTCAACTTTCGTCAGCATGTTGAGGTACAACTTCCTGGCACGGGTTTTGGCGGACTTGTTCTGCTTCTCGTCGCGATTAGGGGCCTTTTGTACCCTGAACGTTCGAAGCCCAGCCTTAGTTTTGGCCTTCTGGACAAAACTTCGGTTAGGTGCAGCTTCTTAGCCACATCCCGAACGGAGGCGTTCGGATTTCGGTTGAAGGCCCCAACTACGCGGTTGTGATTTTTGGTGTTGTACGGAATACTTTTTCCTTCACTTCTGGGCTTCCGATCGGTGGTCAACCGTTCCTCGAACCGCTTAATCACTCGCGACACCGTGAAATTCGCGATTCCCAACGTTTTAGCGATGGAACGATGCGAGAGATCCTTGTTCTCGTGATGAATGCGCAAGATTTTATCACGCACGAGCTGTTCTTTCGACTCCATTTCCGCGAGTTTTGATCACAGGACTTTAAAAATTGCAGGATGTAAATAATGCACTATGAACTAAATCCACCCAAATTTTCATTAAATTCTACCCAACGGTTAAAAAGTCAGAGCAATTTCATAGTGTGGCAATTTCATCGTGGACACCCTTTAGCATCAGGCCATCATTGCAATCTCCAATGGGTGGAAACAATACACGCTCCCGGGGGGACGCGTGTTTGGTACTATTCAACAACAGCAAGCACGTCGTGTGCTGTTTGAGATCAAACAGCAAGTTTTTTGAAAACTTTTCTGCTCAAATGGTGTATAAATGAAGTCATTGTGTTGAAGTGACACCCGGTATGGAAAAGAGAAAAGTCGTCCTACGTTAAAAAAGTGTTGCTACAAAAGAGAGTCTGAGCCCGTCAAAGTGAGAAATGAAAGGGATGAAGGGGAGGACAGACTACGGGGTAGGATAAACTCTCCTTTATCCTTTAAAATTAGTACAAAGAGGAAAAACCCGCATTAATCCACCGATGGTGAGACTGAACCCTTCTTACACTTCACCAGAATTACAAACTCAAATGTGGGCAATATTGTACTGGATACATATTTTCATCAGAAATTCCAAGAAGATTCAGATATATTCAATATGCCACACATTCAGTTTATAAAGTGAACTATTTGTCAATCCTGAACGTATTGTTGAGCAATGTGATTAAAATATAACCATTAATAGTTTTTAATAACCTGTTTATGCTAGTTATAAAAGAGGAGAAATTACATAAATATTAGAAAATTCATATAATTAGTCCATAGAATGCACTATTAGACAATGCTAAGTGTCAATTTTGATTATCGATATGGATTCAAGATGCTTAAATAAGTACATATTCGTTGAAAATAGTAAATGGAGACTTTGTGTAATTTTCGAATATACTCGTTGCAGTTGAAAACCAGCCACTCGAACCAATCGATGCTGCTCTAATTCTATACAGTAGCATAGTGTGGCTAGTCCGCTGTATGTGCTATACAACGCTCCAGATACGACACAATAGAATGCAAGCGGCATCGATTGGTGTGATTGGTCTTGTTCGGTTTTGCACTGCAACGAGTATATTGTCATCTCACAATTATGTGCTCTCAGGTATTGTTTTGGTCATATCTCCATGAAGAATTATTCAATCATAATGAAATTTTGACCAGTTATTTGGAAATATCATAGCTTTGATTTGACACCAACAAAACTAAAATCGGTACACAAATAGCTCAGTATGTAATCGGAGACTAAACTGTTTGATTACTATTATAATAGGCCTTCAAGTACTGTTTCGTTCATATCTTCGTAACGAAATGTCCGAATGAAAAAAAAATCAATAGCGTTCTATGGGAATGTTGTAGCTTCCATTTGCCGTCAACAGAACTGAAATCGGTTCACAGATGGCTGAGAAACCGATGTGACATTATTTGTAACGCACACACACACATACACACACACACATACACACACACACACACACACACACACACACATACATACACACAGACATGTGCTCAGTTCGTCGAGCTGAGTCGAATGGTATATGACACTCGGCCCTGTGGGCCTCGGATAAAAAGTCGAGTTTTCAAGCGATCTTAATACCCTTCTATTGATGTAAGAAGGGTAAAAACGAAAGCACCAAGCACTAAGCACCAAGCAACCAAGCAATCGAGCAACTAGTACCGCTAATACGTCTGATAGCATAAAGAAAGTGGATTCAGGGCCCATTGTTACCGGCTTAACTAGCACATGAGGCCGGCATATTTGCCTTAGGCAACAATCCAGAACATTCCAACGATCCGCCCAACAATCGTGAACTGGATCAACCAAAGTATCAGACGACCCCGCTGGCGAACCGCCAATCCACCGTGTGTATCGTGCGACGTGGATTGTTCCAGTCCGTCGACCACATGTCATAGCAGCTCACCACCAGCCGGCTGCAAAATTTCACACCCTACCCACCCACACAATCCGTAAGTCGACAAATAAAAAAGTAAATCTATCTATCTATATATATAAAAATGAAATGCTGTCCGTTCGTGACAGCATAACTCACGAACGACACGATGGAATTACTTGATTTCTTTTTCATTTGATTCGTCTTGAATCCCAACAGGTTTTTGAAATAAAATATGTACGAAATTTTTTCGGGAAAGTAAAAAAATCATTTAAATTAAATTTTCACTTTGTATGGAAATATCATAATAGAAAACAACAAGACCATCCATCGAGTTGGAAGGAGAAACCGTTGGAAAATTTTATAATGGCGTCTTAATTAACAAAAAAAAGGACGAGAGAGGAGCGAATCCCTCATTGTTATTTAGGACTTTTTGAAAAATTATGCGAAAAACGATAATGCACTGGAGTCGTTTATTATGCGAGTTTTTTTTACGTGGTGTTCAGAATTCACGCGAAGAGATACCGTTCACTTAGATTTTTTCATTAACGCGTTTAAATAATCCCTTTTGTTGCTTTTAACGAGGTTTTCGTAAATTACGGGTTTGTACGTGATTTCTAGGAGTTAATCAGTTGTTTTAAAGGATATTTTTTTTTCAGCACACTCATTCCTGCGTAAAAAGCAACCTCACCCAAGTAACATTGCCAAAACAATCCAGCTTTACTAAGTTTTACAAAAGTTTTATGAAAGCCCCCAGAAATCAATTCGGTTTTATTATGGCAGCAAGAGATGCCAATAGGTTTCAATTTTAGTCAGGTTTATAAGAACCTACACAGCTTCTTTACAACAATCTTAAAACCTTGACTTCTAAAATTCCTTTTATCCCTATCAAAGTTTTTAATTTGACTTTGTAAAATCATAAAATGCTATTTTGAAATACCGTTTTAGGACTCATTCATATTATTTTATAATGGTCAAAATAGTCAAAATTTTAAAACCATTTTGCTTCCAGTAAATGCAATAAACGGCTAATTGGCATTTTGAAAAGCTACCAAGCGACCAGATAGTTTTATAGTAACCATTGCTAAGATAAATTGGATTATTGGCAAAACTGTGATTTCTTGCAATCGCCATATTGGAATGAATGAAATAATTGAAATGTGGAAAAATAAATACACTAAATTTTAAATGTCGTACAATTGAACTGTAGATCTGAGGCAAATTTCGGTATTCGTTCAGATAACCTTATTGAATTCCATCAATTTTCAGAAGTTTCTTGATTAATTTATCGAATATATTTCTTTCAATTTTGTTTTTGTTGTTGTAAACTCGCATAATTTCTGAGGCGCATTAATTTTCAGCTCTTATCATGCCAATATTCACCATACAATTAAATGCGCATATTATTTGGAGCATGATATGCTAAACAAAAAAACTCAATTTGTTTTATATATTTTGCTTTCAAACATAATTTCCCGCAACACTTGAGCTTCTTTCTTAGCCATTATTTACTGTTGAATGAATCAGAAGAGCAGAGAATCGAACAAAGCAGAACAACAAAAACCAACCACGACATCGCCGTGAAGTTTGACAGCTGTGGCCATTCGGCATTATCTTTCATAATAACATCTTTCACTAGAACATTTTCAAAATCTTTATGGTCTTGGAAAGGTTTTATTAATTTGTTTTCACAACCGTCTAAGGAGTGGGCCACTTTGTACACATTTCGGCTTTAAAGATGCATAGAGGAGGTGTTGGTGGACAAAACAGTTTTGAATGTAGTTTCATCAACAAAGCCGGGAGGAGTGCTATACGGCTGGAATAGAAGTGAAATTCTAGGTTTTTTTTTTCATTAGGGCGAATCTACAATTGAGAGATTCTCTCCGGGCTCGCTCTTTTTCATTCATTACAGCGCCATTATAAAACTTACGAGGCATTCTTTAGTACAGATCGAAACACAACAGTGCTGACTAGCATACTCTACAAATAGTAGAATGAAAAACGCAAAGGTGATAGGTTTATGAATGAAAGAGAGCGAGCCCGGAGAAAATCTCTCAATTGTAGATTCGCCCTAATGAAAAAAACCCCTAGAATTGTTACTTGGGCAGTGTAAATGTGTAGGTTCACGTATAAATTGAAACGTTTGTATTGGTGATATCTCGCAGCGAGATGTAAATAGGAGTGAAGTTCGATGGAGAATGAGAGTATTAGTTTTTGTATTCTATGTTGAACTGACAGGTGTATAATAACATTTTTGTTTATTTTAGTATCGTTCACTGTAAGATTAATATTGCATCAGGAAAGTGAAAACGAACATATTACTAGAAATTTAGAAGAAACTAATTATGTGCAATGCCTGCTACTAGACGAAGTAATATTGGTCGCTGCAGCCGCACGACTGTTAGCGCAGCAAAATCTTGAATGAGACGTTCAGCATGCAACTCAAAATGACTTGGATCGACAACGAATGGCACGGGCTCGACCGATGTTGGGTCAAGAAGAGAGAGCAGGTCGAAATACAAGCGATAGAAAGAAGCGTAATCGGGAAGTACCAGAAAGATCTGGTGACAATCGTACCCAAAATAACATCACTAAACGACTACGACAGCAAACCTACATTCTGCAAAATCTTCAACGTGCTGCATTTCAATATGATCCTTTGATTAATTTCAGTGCGGATATATCAATCGCCATTGAATCAATGAGTGAAGTTTGTTCTCATTGTAATGCATTGTAGCTCCCAAATGAAACACCAAATGAATTGTGTTGTGCAAGTGGCAAAGTTAAAGTAACGCCACTAAATCCACCACCAGAGCGTTTGCGCTCATTGGTGTCTGGATCAGAAGTGATTCTAAACATATTCTGCAGAACATCCAGAGTTATAATGGTTGTTTTCAAATGACTTCGTTTGGGGCAACGAACATAATAAGAGAACAGTTCATGCCTACACCTATGGAAATATCTATAATGTTCTATAAGTTTTCTTGGACATTAAACCTTACCTTACAGCAACATATTTTGATAAAATCATCACACAACAGTAAGAAATTAAACTCTAAATAAATGGAATTAAAACTTATTGCAAACAAACTTTTACATTTATAGCTCCTCCAATTTTTCATTTAGTAATTTAATTATCGGCAGGACAACGTCTGCCGGGCCAGCTTGTTGACTATAACAAGTGGTTTCTTTTAGTTACCTTGATCGGGTATTTATCTATGCTCACAGCCGACCTTGAACGGTAACCGTGTCAAGCTCGAACTACCACCAGAATAACAAAAGAGGCTATTGTTAAACCCACTCTCAGCGGTCCCTGTGGCTAGACCAGGGATCGAGGGCTTAGGGAAGA
The DNA here is from genome assembly GCA_034211315.2 of Aedes japonicus. Classification (NCBI taxonomy): domain Eukaryota; kingdom Metazoa; phylum Arthropoda; class Insecta; order Diptera; family Culicidae; genus Aedes; species Aedes japonicus. The sequence continues at coordinate 19,765 of JASCZW010014644.1, forward strand.
GGTCACCCTGACCCCTGAGGGCGATAAATACTTCTCCTTTGAATTCCATGGGCGAAAAGAGGCCGGACTCTCTCAGTCCCGAAAACGTAGTTCCAGAAGAATTTAGGATGTAGCTTCATTTTCCGCTAAATGTATCTTTGAAAACAAGAAATACATTGTCGACTAACTTGCTGGTACAGCTGATTCAACCTGTCATGGTGAACTTTCAGAAAATACGTGCGACACTTTTAAAATCTTTTCAGCGCTGCTCGCTTAACTGACTTCAACTTCAGCTGTCTCGTTTGCCAGGGAGGGTGGGAGCTCTGAAGAAGTGTTCTTTCAGGAAGTGTCTGTCGGTGACACATGTCAAGATGTTGAAAAAGGATGGAGCTGCAGTCTCCACATTAGCAGGGTCAATTATGTACGAATCAACAATAGTGACCTATTGAAAACAAAACAAAGAAACAGTTTTAAACCTGGGTCATGTTTGACTACAGGACAATTACCGAACGAGAACGGATTCAGAGTCGAGTCAGTATGATGGTATTAATGCAAAACATAAAAATAAACCAGCTAGAACATTTTATTTTGACAGTTCATTTTTGTGTGTATTGGTGGCTGGATCTCGCAAAAAGTTGAGAGCGAACCTCATCGATGCTGGGTTGGATCCATATCTGACCCGATAGAATAAAAAACGTTTTTGATAGCTGGGTGTTAGGCCGGACCTAGGGGCGAACTCAGCTCCGCACTGGCAATAACCGGAAAACGACATTAGGATAACGCCTGGCGCTACAAGTTCAACGGCCCGTCCGCTCGACGGGGAAGCACCATCGTCAGAGAGTGATAAAGATCAATCTCACTAGAAGTGAGCGGTTAATTTGTGTGTCCGCAGCAGAGGCACCAGTGACAATGGTTTATGTTTCAACAACGTTGCAGAACTGCTGTTGGTGATGAGGGTATGTGATGCGTTTTGCTAATGGCAACAGCAAATAACCGAAGGCGAGGAGGAGCCAGTGAAGGCGCCTTATCGAAGCTGTCTTGTCCACGGTCCTGTTGTGGGGATTTTTCCAGATACTTGCTAAGACTGTGTGTTAGCCCGAAGGAACTCGATCAACGTTAGAAATCTCAAGAGATAGATAAGTTTCTGGAGAAGGATACATATGCATTTAGGAGACAGGCAACCAATAATTTATTTCTACCAAATCTTATACCAAATATATTATATCTATTTTGTTTTGTTTTGTTTTTCGTTGTGCTTGTCTCTTTTCAGTCACATTGGAGCGGCCCATTGCTTTTGGCGGATAGTGCTACATACTTTCAGCGTATCGTTAACCAAAACGAACCCTGCTGCTAACCTTTTCCCAACTATCCAACATCCCAGTGATTTCTCGTGGAAGTGCAGAGGATTTCTCGGCTTCCTTCAAAGCGAGTATCATGTCAACACGTTCCTTCCCATTCCCTACTTGACTTGCATTCGGGCACGGCCGGCACCGTTATTGCTTAATAATGGGTCACCAGTGTTTACACAGATAAAAAGAAACACTGAATTTCCTGCGTTATCTACTGCATATAAAGGGAATGCTAGATTTGGTAGAACATAATGCGATATTTTATGTGAATTTAAGCTAGATAACGCATGAATCGAGCCTGTTGTATGAAAGATTGCAAACAATATCGTTGTTTACGCTCCTTTGACTTGGAATTACACGAGGGGAAATTTTACGCGCTTGTTAAAATTAATTATTTTTTTCTGTGTACACATTGAAGCTGTATGTTAGTCCCAAGCACCATCTGTTGGTTCTTTGTGTAAATACAGCTGATCTGGCAATAACGAAATAGCATCCGTGGGCGGTCAATCATGCTCATGCTCAAATTCAATGCGTCCGCTCGACGCTCTCACCTTTCTCCAGTTGCTTAACTGCCTCGAGCGTAGCTCGACTGGATCAAGCCACCATGCTAATCAACTGGATAAGCGCCGTCAAGGTAAATTCTACCACCTGGATAATCTTATGAAAACCCGCTTAAATTTGTCCTTTTTCATAATACGTTACACATGAATACTATTCAATTGTTTGAAACCCAAACTACAACAGTGGTTTTCTTCAATTTGCCCTTAGCTTTGAACTGCAGCTTCTTCGTGCCAGGAGAGACTCTCGAAGACTCTTTCTATGCGAATACATAACAAGAAAGAATTCACTGCTATGCAATTTTGGAGAAAATAAATTTTGAAAATTGCTGCTAATCAACATGATGCTGAGGTTATCTCTCGACCAAACTAACTACAGCATAAACGGTGCTATCGCTGGATTGCAGTAAATATTCACTACTTAATCCCTGTTTTCGACTTTCACCTTCCGTGATAGATGCTGTGTCAGCGGTGTGCTATGTTTTTTGTTAATTTGACCCTGAGCTGTAACTTAATATAAATCCATTAATAATGCGACAACATTGAGCCTGATATCATCATATCACGAACTAATAAACAAATAAATAAATAAACACAACACAATTTTCAACGAACAATTACTTATTTAGTATCTTGAATCTATATCGATTATCAAGATTGACGATTAGGATTGTCTAATAAAGTACGTATCGATAATAAGCTATCCACGTACATTTGCGTTGTACGCGTGTTTGCGTGATGGCTTTTATGAGTTC
>JASCZW010014645.1:0-22398 GCA_034211315.2 Aedes japonicus
TATCAAAAACTGCCGGTTAATGATTAGTCCGAATAGTTTTTCAAAGCAACTCAATAGTGTAATCGGTCTGTTTCCTTCGGGCTTACTGCGGTCTGCATCATGTTTTGGAATTGGGATCACGGTACCACTCTTCCAGTGCGTTGGGAAAGATCCACTGTCCTAAATTCAATTAAACAACTTAACAATAGCTAATATGTGTTTCTATATTTCCAGAGAGTTTCCGACTAAAAATGAATTTTTGGCGATAATATTTTCGATTGGATTTTCTTTTTTCGTTGCATCTTTAAGTCGCCATTTAAGCCATTTTTATAGCATGCTTAACTTAGCTTACCATCATTATTTCATCTCCTCAGATAGTCTCAGTTCTATTGCGGCCCTGCAGTCGATGAAAACAGTGAGGCACTCATCTTACTTCCTTGCACAAATAGGAGCAGATGTGTGTGTTGGTCGAAAGATCCTTCAAGATTACCTTTGTATGGGTCCCCTCACATTGCTCAATTCCAGGCAATGAGATGGCGGACTCTCTAGCAAAGGTGGGCGCACAAGAAGGCGTGATTTTTGAAAGAAGAATATCACATGATGAAAATTTCCCATTAGTACGTCAGAGTTCTCTTCAAAGTTGGCAAAACGATTGGACAAGTAATTCTCTTGGGCGGTGGTTACATTCCATTATTCCAAATGTTTCGTCGAGATCGTGGTTCAAAGGTTTGGATGTAAGGCGCGGTTTCATTCATGTGATGTCAAGACTTATGTCCAACCACTACTCGCTAGACGCACATCTCTACAAAATTAACCTCGTCGATAGCAAATTTATGTAGGTGCGGAACCGGTTAAGATGACATCGCTCACGCAGTTTGGCATTGCCCGGATAATGATGCCTCCAGGACACGACTATTAGATACCCTAGTGGCCCGAGGTAGACAACCCTTCCGCGAGATAAGAGATGTTTTGAGAATGCGTGATCTTCCCTACATGCAAGCGATTTACGCATTCCTTTGTTTGTCTGATCTATGAGTGTAACGTCATCACCCTCCTTCCTTTCACTCTAGTAAATTCCCTACCATTGTGTCCCAGTTATACTATCCTTTTGTTTCCGTGCTACTTGTACCTGTCAGCAAACTGTGGTCACCCATCTGCGGCTTAGTTCCTGAAAGGAGCTACAGGGATCGAGGATTTGGTAGATGTCGCAACCAAAAGCAGCAAATAATGGCTTAAATAAGTTACCTACCTAGCCCTTTCCAAACGATAATGTGACCCATTAACCTCGAGCTAGCCACGAGTAACTGGCATCCCTCTTTACTAATAACAAAAAGTAAAACTGTTTTGTATAACAATATTGAATATCGGCTCCGTAAAGTGTTACACACGCCTGAGCCTAACAAATGAACGAACTGATTAAAATACTATAAGGGACAGCCAATGGGGTTGTACGCAAAGTTGACGTAGGACTACGTAACTATTTCGAAAATAATCTGCATATATATCTATGCATATACATGTACATCATATCGTGATATGACTACCAACTGGATCGCAACATTAGCTGATGCAAAATTTGAAATATTTGCTCCCTGCTTAATCGACGCCAATTTGGGTCCTGATAGTCCCCAAAAAATTTAACACATTTGGTTTTAATTTGGCTTTGCACACGCTATTCAAAGTTTGTATGGGAAATTAGTATGAAGAATCTCAAACTTACATTTCCAGATCCCTAACATCTTGATATTATGTCCTTAAACCAAATTTTATAAAGATTCATATAGTGTAAGTTGTCAACTATCAAAATGCCGAAGACACCTGACATGTAAATTTTATACAAAAATAGTTATTCAATAAAACATAAAATACACAACTTTAAGTATGATGTTTTATTCTTATTTTTGTTTTCTTATTATTTATATGTTTTTTTATATTTTATATTTATATATTTTATGTATTTTATTTGATTTATATTATTATATATAATTTATATATTTTATATATTTATATATATATATATTCTATGTACATTACATATTTTTACTTCTTATTATTATATTTGTTGAATAACTATTTTTGTATAAAATTTACATGTCAGGTATCTTCGGCATTTTGATAGTTGGCAACTTACACTATATGAATGTTTATAAGATTTGGTTTAAGGACATAATATCAAGATGTTAGGGATCTGGAAATGTAAGTTTGAGATTCTTCATACTAATTCCCATACAAACTTTGAATAGCGTGTGCAAAGCCAAATTAAAACCAAATGTGTTAAAATTTTTGGGGACTATCAGGACCCAAATTGGCGTCGATTAAGCTTTAGGGAGCAAATATTTCGAATTTTGCATCAGCCTAATGTTCATAATTCTCCCAAATATCCTCCAATTTGTCAAATTGCTCAGTATTTCCGGTCTGTATGTTGTATCATATGCTTTTAAAATGTCAAGAGATATGATTTCAATATGTTTGTCTTTTTGGAGGCTGGTCAAAGATTCCAGTTTGGCAAAGTGAGAGTCTACACCTTTACTGGCTCGAAAAGCGTGTTGTCGTGAGTCCAATTTACGAGTGGACTCTAGCTTGTCAAAAGCCGACGATTAATGATCGTCTAATCGGTCCGTATCCTTCGGCTTACTGCGGTCTGAATCGGGTTTTGGAATTGGGAGCATGGTACCAATTTTTCACTGCGTTGGGAGGGAACCACTGTCCCAAATTCTATTAAACAACACAATAGCTAATATGTGTTACTTTGTTTCCAGAGAGCCTCCGACTAAAAATGAATTTTTGGCGATCATTTTTTCGGTTGGGTTTTTTTTTGTTACATCTTTAAGTCGCCAGGCAAGCCATTTTTATATCATGCTTAACATAGCTTACCATAGGATCAGTTGTTAAGTTCATCGTATTACTGCATCCACCTTTCAATCACCTCACGTTGACTGTCAAGATACCTTCATCCTTATCCCGGTACATTTTGTCCAGTAAGCAAACCCGTATACTGTCTTTCAGAGCTTTCGAGTATTTTGAGAACGAGACAGCCCTAGTAGCACACTTGTTGCAATTCGGTTAAGATAACATAAATATGACTTGCTAAGTCATAATCAAGTTACTACAACTAATTATGATCGTAGTGTGCTACTTGGGAGCTGTTCCATATCTTCAAACTCAAAAAAAAACAGTCTGATTTAAAACTTTCTGACAGTCCTCGTTGAACCCGTCGTTGAATTGATTTCATTCCTCAAACCCTATGAAATTTTCCGAAGCTTCAAATAAAGGGGGTTTTCGACCAAATTTGGTCGACTTAAACTTGACGCATTTTCATCGTGCATTAAAAAATTTGCACACTCCTCATTTCGAAGATGTGTGCGTGTAGTTTCATAACTCTATTTTTATTTTGAGATAAGCACTTCAGTTATCAAAAGTGACCACGAAGAAATATCTGGTGTGGTAGGCCATTTGTACCCCTGGATTGAAAAGCAAAGTTTAAATTGCGACCGGAACCGTCAACCAGGAAATTTATCTGAGTTAGTGCCTACAAAAACGTCTTCTGCTTTTCCTGAAGCAACACAGTTGTTCCGTTCTATTTTGGCCGTATTTGGCATCTTGCCATTACGGAAAAAAGGCCATGGAGTTGTAAGCTGCCAACAACGTTCAAGTGGTGCCCAAGGATAAGAACGCTCCCAATACGCCAGAGCTCCGCCTAATCGAGCAATATTGGGTCATCGTCAAGCGGAACCTCAAGAACACTCAAAAAGCTGTTGTGAGCGCGAAACAGTTCAAGGCCAACTGGCGTTCAGCGGAGAATAAAGTGTACAAGGAGACTGTTCAAAATCTTATGGATCAAAAAACCCGGCAATTCGCATTTGGTAAAAAAGAAGCTTCGCTTAATATTTTTCCTGTATTCTGTATTAACTGAACTTGAAAAAGGAAAAGAATTTGACTTATAAATAAGAACTTTGATCGACTCACACACATTACCGTTTGACAAAGTTTTGATCGGAACACCCTTTAGTAGATGGGTGCTTTAAGGCTGCTCTATCACCCATTTCCATATGTGTAAGAGACCGGCAAATCTAACAGTCGCGAATACATTTTTTAAATGACCCAATAATTTGCGGTCGGGTTCAAATTTCCCTCCATTGGAACGGTGCATGAATTTTCCAAATCGCTATATTAAATTCCACACACCAGGACACCCATCGCGGGAGCAACGGTAATGGCCCCAAGTCGAAGCGTACGTCTGTCAGTGGCATGATTGCAAGCAGTAAAAATAAATTGCATCAAATGAAATAAGGAACGAAATAAGGTGCAAAAATAAAAAGGAAGCATGTCCTGGAAGCTCTCGCCTGTCACATAATTAACACTTTGCTGACACTGACTGCCATGGAGCGAGAATCACCCATTTGAGCTGATGACTTTCGAGGTGTTTTTGATACCTAGCTTCTTCCTTCGTTTGCTGGAACAGAAGAAGAAAAAAAACGAAAGAAAAGATGAATAATGTTTCCATTTCCTCGGTTGATGTAAAGGGAAATATTTGCTTTACCATGCTGAGTTTTTTTACTCCTCATAGCCTTATCTATGTTTTGTAACAAAAGGAAGATGCATTTTCCACATGGTGAAAGATACACAATCACTTATTCTCCTGTGTGTCTTTGGTGACCTGCCTCGACGAGGCGACCTGTTCCTTTTTAGCAAGGAATGTGGTTATTGTGTACATTCTGTCGTATTTTATTGCATTCTATTTAACCTCAAACTGCTGCTGAAGGTTCTCTTTCTTCTAGGTGTTGTTTCAGCAAACAGAGAGTGTAGATTTTAGACTGAATGGTAGAAGGAAATTTACTTTCTTTGTCTCGGAAGGATTTATCGGACTGCCTTCTTTATTGGGCATTTTACACTCAACATTGCTTCAATCCAATGGATCAAAACAAAATCCTAATGAATCTCAAGCTGTGCCTCGGCAACGAAACAGATGTGCCCAATGATTTTTCACGCTTGAACCACCGCAGTAAATCAGCTAATTTGACCCTTTGCCGAGAATCTATCCGGATGCTTCATTCAGCAGATAGTGCTTACGACTCAATAAAACAATATCCTCTTTTTTTCTTTCCTTGAAAAGTACTGCTGATTTACGATAATAGAAATGATCCCTTCAGCATCTATTTCATTTTTTTTCCGAAAAAAAAGTCACCCAGCACAAAACATGGCTTCACCCATTCATCCGACCGATATGATTGCAATTTAATTATCCCATTAACCGAAAAGATTATCTCCACCCATTTTCAAAATATTTTTCCAAAAATAGACTCACCAGGGGGAGGAAGTCATGTCGATATCTCTCCCAGCTAGCTCCTAACTAGCTTCCAATAATTTGATTTACTATCCGGGTGATCCCTCCGGCCAAAATCAATCCCCGCCTAAGTAGCTGTACGCGTATTACGAGTTTTTTTTTCTTTCCAAAAACCATACCCCAGAAGCAACGGGGAGGATCGAGCTGATTACGACCCTCTGCGATTTTTTGGAATTAAACTCAAAAAAAAAAATCAGCTGGATCCCATCACCGTGACATCGATCCCATCCTCCTCGTCGTCGTCGTCGTCGTCATAATCCCTCATTAGGAAGGAAAAATGTGTCCTTGCGGCGCGTCGTCGTGCAAAACCGAAACGAGATTTATTACCTTTTTTTCCCTCTCGGTCCGCCGGGTTTTGTTTTCGAGTGCATCATCTCCTAATGTGAACCATAAAGTTTCAAATTTGTGCTTCATTGGATCTAATTTCGTTTCGCCTGCTTCGATTGCTGCTGTCAGTGCGCGAGGGGAAATGAGGAACCACTTGGTGGTCACCCTTTCGGCATTTTTTTTTTTCGTTTTTCTGTCCGTCCCGAGACAGGAATCTGCTTTTGATATTTCTATTTTTTTTTTTGCTACGGAGTTTGGTTACATATTTACAGGATAAAAGGGTTTCTGCAGGCAATTCAATTTTCGGGTTTTTGTTTACATACATCTTACTCGCCGGGCTTTCTGGGGTTGTGAATTTGGACAGGCAATGAAGCGTTGCGTTGGTCGGTTTTGTTCGAGGTGAGTGGCCAGTTGTGGAATGAACCAAAAAAAAAAAATCTCCAAAGGAAGGCATAATTTATGACAATCATAAACAGATTAAGAGGAGGAATTGATTTCCTTTTGCAAATATTCGAACATTTGTGCAAAAAAGGTTTGGTTTGTTGTTTTCCCTTTCTCGAGGGTGGGCTGGTCAATCCTTTTTGCTTTATTTGCTGTGACTTCAGATCAGAGAATGTCTTCCGGGTAATTGGAGAGGGTGAAAGTTATGATTACCTAAATTGATTTGGTCTGATGAAAGCAAAAGAGGGGTGTACTTCTTTTAAACTGCGTCTTTATTATGATTTATCCAACAAAAATCTCCTTAAGGGTGGGTTTCTAGTTTTAGAAAATTCAGAAAATTTTATGTTTAGCCAGAGGTCGAAGATTTTAACAAACTAGCATTTTTTACGGCAAAATGAATAAATCCTTTTACGTTCAATCGTTACGTTAAGAATCATGAATCATTTAAAAAAAAAATGATTCCTTAAAAGTTGCTTATCTTCTGATGATAGTTTTGCAGTTCGAAAAATTACCACTAGGGTGGCGCTGTTGCTGACTTTTTTTTAATAAAATACAATATCTATATTATGTTTCTATATTATTATTCTATATTATCATTAGAGTAGCACATCAGGTAAGTGTTCTCAATATTTGAATTCTTGCTATTGTATGCTAGCTGGGGCACATTCTTGCGAACGTTCTTCATAAGATTCAACAGTCTTCTTAGCGACTAGTTTTGACATTTTTTCAAATAGGGAAGCGGAACACTTGCCGATAATCGTGTGGCAATACACAAAACTTTCGATTCTGATAATTTTCTTCCAATTTAATACGGAAAAGTAGTCACTGCTATGTATCTATATTAATTATATCACGAAAAACATTAATCACATCTGTGTACATATGTTGATCGTACTGATTTTAATCAAGAAAAAAATATAAACAAGTTAACACTCTCCACTACTGCACCCAAAAATGAAGTAGATCATTTGACAGCACTTCACGTGTGTTGGGTAGCATGTATATAACCAAGCCAAAAGGAAAAAGTTTATTTGTTATTCTTCCATGAGAATATTGGCAACAAAACTCACCATAACGTTGGGCATAGAATGCTCTATGAATGATTGAACACGCACACTAGCGTTTATATGTATGCTATACAGCAGTGGTGCTCATCCTGCGGCCCGCCAAGGCGGCAAATGCGGCCCGCGATAGTTTTCGAGAAATATGAGAACTTTATTGAATATGTAGCTATTTGCTGTTCGATTTGAGTTGCATTTCTTACTGTGCAATAATTGTGATTCGCATAGTTTTATGTGAACAATTTTTACCGTGCTTGTTACACAGATGATGAATGACCAAAGAGGCGGGATAGAAAGAAAGAGAGAATGCAGTCATATTTTCGCTCCCGCAACCACAGGTTCATTCACTTTCTCCATTCAGTGTCTGTTGTCAATTGGTTCCGTTCTGTAGTCGCGTGCGTAGTTCTGAGAAGTTTCGAGCAATTATTCAGTGAAAATGGAAGCCAGCACTAGCAAAAAATGGAAGGGGGCTGATGAAGGACGTCTTTTCCAGGAGAAGTGATCTGAAATGTTTTTCTTTACGTGCATTAATCAAAAACCGGTGAGTATGATTTGCAACGAAGCTGTTGCAGTTATGAAGGAATTTAATGTGAAGCGTCACTACGAGTCGAAACATGCGTCAAAAATGGGTAAATATGTCGGTGTGGCGCGGGCTGAATAATGTGCTGAGTTCAGGGGAAGTTTGAGTAGCCAGCAAAACTTTTTTGTGAGAAGAAAGCAAGAAAACGAGTTGTACACAAAGGCAAGTTTCATTATCGCAGAAAAACTCGCTTCCCATTCGAAGCCATTTTCTGATGGCGAGTTTGTTAGGGAATGTATGGAAGCTGTGGTTCAAATGATTTGTCCCGAAAAAAGTCGCATCTTTGCGTAAGTGAGTTTGTCGCGGGCGACCATCACCAGGCGGGTTGAAGACATTGCTGAAAATCTTGTGTTGAGTTTGAAGGAAAAAGTTGCCAGCTTTGAATTTTATTCAGTGGCGCTGGATGAGATTACGGATATATCTGACACAGTTCAATTGGCAGTTTTTATCCGCTGCATATCTAAGAAATTTGAGGTGACTGAGGAATTGGCAAGCCTTTTCCCCATGAAAGGAATGACGAAGAGCATTGATATCTTTAATGCTCTGTGCGTTGTTCTAGAAAAGTTTGAACTACCGCTGAAGAAAATGTCCGGAGTTGTTACCGATGGAGCTCCCGCTATGTGTGGTATGTATTTTGTTTTCCATCTTATTTAAATTATTCAAGCTTATACCGCAGTGTAAAGACGTGCAAGCTCCTTAAAATTCTTGCCTAAAATGTTGTGCTATTTTGAACGTCGCCTTTTGACAGTACTGGCATTATCACATTTATTATGGACATTTGATGTATTTGGCGCTGGCATCAGGCCGTAAGTTTATTTACTTCTTACTTGAAGGGTTGCATACAAATGATGCAAAATATTCAGCTTTATAAGATTTACGGCCTTGGAAAATTTAGTACCAAGGATGGTGTTAAATTTTAGGTATTTTCTTCGTACATTTATGTATGTTTAAATTTATTTATTTATTTATGAATTATGTTTGAGCTTGTTTGTCTGTTCTCTGTGCTTAATCATTTAATTACTGAAAAAAAATGTTTGTTCATGGGAAAACATGAAGGCGCAATTGCCCATCTTCGAAAATTACCAGAAGTGTCAGAGCAATTCTCCCAGTACCATTGCATCGTGCACCAGGAGAACCTCTGCGCCAAAAGCGTGGGATTCAAAGATGTCATGAAAGATGTCATCAAAATAGTTAATTTCATCCGATCACACGCATTGAACCATCGAGAATTTCAGGCTCTTCTAGAAGACGCGGATGCAGAATATGGTGACGTACCATATTATACTGAGGTACGTTGGCTGAGCAGAGGAAAGGTGCTGCGACGCGTATTTGATCTTCGGAAACAAATCGTCGAATTCATGGAGAGCAAAGGTAAATCAGTGAAGTTTTTCGATAATGCGGAGTGGGTGACAGATCTGGCTTTCCTGACTGACATTACAACGCACCTGAACGATTTGAATTTAAGTCTCCAGGGTAAAGGCAAATTGGTGCACAGCATGTTTAATCAAATCAGTACATTTGAAAACAAACTCGTGTTGTGGGAGAAACAGATGAAAATTCTAAATTTTGCCCATTTCCCTACTCTCGGAAAATGCAATGTGACGTTGACTAAAAAATACGTTGACGCACTCCAAACAATGAAAAATGATTTTTCTCGTAGATTTGGAAATTTCAAAGCGCATGACAAAATTCTAAAACTTTTTTCTGCTCCATTCAGTGTTGATGCTGAACAAGCCCCAGATAATATCCAAATGGAACTAATTGAGTTACAGTGCGACACGAAACTGCGAGAAAAATTTGATCGACATGATTCTTTTAAGCTATTAAAAATAACTCATTGCGGCCCGTGGCATTGGCGCAAAATTTCATTTTGGCCCGCTGCAAGCATCTACCTGAGCACCACTGCTATACAGTATGTGAGCAGTGCCGCCAAATTCAACAGAGATGGAAAAATATTATTAAATGTGGAATTTTATTTCTCGGTAAATATTGAAAAAATCTACAATTAGAAGTATGTTATTATTTATTTAATCTATGGAAAAAATAAAATAGGTCAACAACAAATCGCTCCAATTTTAACACTCCCACAAAAAAAAAAGTGATATCACATATTCGTAGATTCTCGTGTGGCTAGTGTATTAAGTGAAGAATGATTTTTATGGTTTGTGCAATTACGCACCGAAATTGTGTGAGGATATAGTGCAATTTAAGAGAAAACTTGGAGTCTGGCTCGAGTACATTCCCTAGTACGGTTAGATCAATACGACGAATTTGTAGTGCCAAGGTAAGAAATTGTGTTGAAAATCTGACTCAGTATTTTTACGAAATATAAGTTTCCGAAACGTTTTTGTAGTTTTTAATTACATTCAAAACCTAATTTTATTGGCCAAGAACATATATTCTTGGTTACTTCATCCATTTATTCGAGAAATTAAACATCTCTTTACACACTTAGAAATTATGAATTTTACACGAGACCTAATCCATGTTTGTGAATAGTCGGAGAACGTAAAGTCGGGGGACGTAAAGAAAGATTTCGTGTGTAATTATGTCTTCTGAAACTGACACATACGCAATTTAACAAAAGATGTGTTCGGTTGAATTTATTTTCTCATCTCTTTCAACACATTCTTATGCGCTAAAGGACGCTTGCATGTGTCGGTCTCAGGGACAGGAAATTTACACGAGATTTTGGTAATGTGTACGTTGAAGTTGGATAACTGCCGAATGTGATGAATATATGTACTATGGTGAGAATAGGTTCCGCTTCCCTACATAAGTGAAATTCAATGTTTATTATTATGTCTATATTATCATTAGAGAAGCACATCTGGTAAGTGTTCTCAGTATTTGAATTCTAGCAATTGTTTGCTAGCTGGGGCACATTCTTTCGAACGGTCTTCATAAAATTCAACAGTCTTCTTCATTAAGACAAGTTTCGCCACTTTTATTAAATATTTTTCAAACCGGGACATTTTTCCTAAGATGTTCCTTCCTCAATGCCCAATATTCTTCAAATGGTCGAATTAGTGGGCAATGAGGGAGGGTTAATGACCTTTGGAACGAATGAAACCTTATTGATGGTATACCTTTCTACTGCTAATTTCACGTAATGGTAAGACGTAAGATTTGGCCAGAATACAACAGGACTCTTGTAGCATAGCATAGCATTTTCCGACCATACACAATCCTGGGTTGCTGTTGTAGAGACGATGGAAGCGCCAGAAGAGCTGCCTTGGGTATGCCAGGCTCTTCGATCTCTTTGCACAACACCTGGCCAAGGGATGGTGTTGTCAGTTGATTAGTGTTGATTAGATGTATACTTAAGAAAATGCTGAGAATTCGTGCAACCTTCATAGACATCTGGAGTTGTAATATGGATGGAATTGAGCGGAGAATTTCCTTGGCAAGAGAGCATAAGTATATTTATGTGTACAGGTCGTTGGGAGTGACGAAGCTAAGAAAGTTAATAAAGCCTTTCTTGTTCACTTTTCTGGGCTGGAACACAGGCGTTACCTACTTGTATCCTGGGTCTTGTTGGGTAATAGTTTGTCTCTTGATTGGGACACGAGCACTAACTGTTGCCCTAGCCTTTTGTGGCAAACGGTTATAGCGCCATTACTCGCTTTCTGGAAAGCGAAGAAGGATGCAGTGACACCTTTTTTGGACCTACATACAGCGTTACAATGGATGCAAACCGGTAACTCAATTTTATCTTTCTATTAAGTGGTCTTAGGTCAAGATATTAGGAGGGATGGTGGCTACCTTACATACATATATACATACACAAAGTTGTATGGAAAATACCGTTTTAACCAGCGAGGAAAACGGTGGTATCTGTCCATTTGAAGAGCTGAACATTGTTTGGTATTCTCCGCATTACGCTGGCTGCGCCTCAGTTTTCCTCACTTCGAAGGTAAAAGTTTCGGGGCGCTTTAAATGGAAGTGGCACCGCAAAAGAAAAAAAAGATCTATTTGCAGAGATTACAACAGGATCCTAGTAGCTTCAAATTATGGGTAAAAATCGTTTTTGTAAGCACTGTTCACCGAATGATGAAGGTTGTGAAATCTTACCACAGCTGTGCACAGCCACAAATAGCTTGTTGGAATTCTGGCAACACTGTTGTGTGGTTGATACGCGTTATCATAGATCAAAGATTAAATTTTAAGAGTGTAAACCTCCTAATTATTACATTTTATTGCATATTTGAACCGTGAGTAGCGATTTCTGGCTGTTCTCAAACCAGTAACTAGGGTGTTGTGCAGAAAATAGACGTAATCTCATTTTATCAGTCGCTTTCAGAAGAAGTCATAGTTCTTATCGTTTATGTGATACTGATATTGCACTGACTGCTGTTATTGCTGTTGCTGTATGGATGGTTGAATGCTCTGAAGCGTTTAAAAATTAGGTGAGCTTGATGTATGCATGCTGAAGTTTTTTTTTATTGATGTTTTACAAAGTGGTTCTGTTTAATGTGATACCACAGACAGACTACAGCTAGAACAAAATTAATCGATAACTTTGTGTAAATTTTCAAATCGCTAGCAAACTCTAGCGTTAGCAATTGCTGCTTCACTAACGCCACGTAGTTCACTTAGTCGAGATGCCCACTGATGTGGTGAAGTTGCGGCATCTGCTAGCATGTCAAAATATCACTCCATCGTTCGCCACAAAGCACCCGATATTGATACGATGTTTTAACGTGCAATTAGATGCCCCATAGCGGCTACAAAACTAACAGATTTGCGTTTTGCTAGTTGCTCATTGTCATTTGGCGATTTCTTTTAAATTGACGGTTACGAAATTTTACACACGCTGAAATTCAAGCTTGAATGGCTGTGGTGATACCGAGAATCAAACGAACATGCGTTTTGCACAATCTAGCCGTTGGTTCGTGCTTGGTATACTGGTGCTGAAGTAGTTAGATTAGTTGTTCAGAAGATAAACTCAGTGAAAATCAAACGAACAGGCGCCTTACATATTCTAGCCGTTGTTTCGTGCTTTGGTGTAGTAGTTGAAAAGTAACTCACATACATAGTGTTTTTTTGTTGTCTCAGGCAAGGGTTGGTCAAGCTGTGTGTAAGACTTTCACGTAAGTCTAGGAAGTGGGCAAATTTAGCGAAATTCGAACGGACGGCATTTTGCATCGCTTACACTATATTTCGCGTTTTAGTCAGGAGAATTTATAAGTTTCTATACAGTGTACATGGTTGCAATGAAAAATTGTTTTTTCTAAATTTTTTGGCTGATAATCAATTGTTTGTGTGCATAAGTTCAATTCATGAAACTTTTTTTTCTTTTATGTGTTTTAAGCCAACAAACAATAATATACTGATTTGGGAACAGTTGAATAGCTCGGTCGAATTGGTGTATGTAACGATTGTTTCTTTTGTAGCTGTGTATTCTTGTTTCCATTTGAACATTGTATTTAGATCTGTCTTTGATCTATACGCATACCGATGGAAGGCATAGATAGCATTTGAGTTGAATGTAAGAAAGTTGAAAGAGATGCGAGTAAATTGTTCACTGGCTCCATGTATAGGAAAGGCTTGTAAGATGGAACACGATCCGTTTTTTGCTCGTAACATGTTTATTTTTTATTTTTTCAAGGATCTTTCCAAAGACGAACTTGAAGGCTCCAAGTTTTCCCACGGAACTGATTGTTTAAAGTCATCAAAGAAAATTAAGGCCTTTTTTCGAAATTCATCGAAAATTGCAATTTCAAAAAATGTATTATTATATTTCAATTTATTGTTGATTCCATGGCATTTCCAAACATAAAAAATATCATTCATGTGTTTTAAAACGAAAAAAAATGTTCCATCTTACAAGCCTAACAGTGTTCCATTTTACAAACATGACGCCATGAACACAAAACATCAAAAAATTGTTTCAGTTGACGATTTGTTTGGAAATGCCTTTGGATCATAAAAATTCACCAAAAATGCTAGTCAACACAAATGTTAACCTTTTGCTATCGACGGAAATTTTCCACTTACTAAGCACAAGAAATAATAGCTATTTTAATTATGCCAACACTTTCCAAAACTGAAACCTTGAAGAGCTTTAATCGAATGAGTGTATTCACTCCAAAAGCAAATGAAAATTGAAGAATAGTAAAAAAATGAGGTCAGCGCGATAGTGTTGTAACTAGCTGTGAATGTCAAAAGTGGAGCTGTTTCATCTTTCCTCTATTGTTTTTCGGATGCGCATTATAAATGCCGAAATATTGTTGCGCAACTAAGCATTCACAGATTCCTATTCGCGTTATTTTCAAAGACGCCGTTACTAAGGAAGTCGTATTTGAAGCGTAGACAAGAAATTCCGAAAAAGCTTCTCTCTTCCGACGTTGATGTAGACTTTGTTGTAAATGGCAAACCAACTACAATTACTGTGCGAGATGAATTAAATCAATAGACCATAGAATTGCTAAATGAAATGCGAGAATATCAGTAAAAACTAAGTATTGAATACGTTTGGGCAAGTATCCTGAATTGACCAGAACAAGAGATGATTTGTAAGAGCTGGTCAACCGTTATGAAAATAAATCGCCCATTAAAGATAATCCTTCGCCTAAACGAAAGTGTGGCAAAAACAGTAGTTGTAATAAATAATCTATGGATTGAAGTTTTGTTATTTGTTTTCACGTTATATATTATGTTGAAATGTTGAATACCATTCTATGGTCCTTCTGTTTGTAACACAATTCCACAGCAATTGAAATTGATCAACAATAGAACCTTATTTGAAATAAAATTAAAACATTTCTCGTAATGGATCGCAACTTGGAGAAAAAATGCAACATTGGTCGTGGGCAAAAAAGCAACACATCAATTCGATTAGAAAAATTCAATGTGTGCGTGAGGTTGTACAGTTGGTTAGTAGTAGTAAATTCAATGGCTCACAAAAAAAATAGATTACGAGTCGCTACTGAGAGTCGAACCGTGACCGTCAGCATGACGGCTCTTCATTGTAACCATCCAGTTACCACAATATGTTGGGGTGAACGGAATAAAAGTCCTACAGTTGCTTCGGTTATCGAGGCACTCAACGTTACAACAATGAAGCAAATGTCGGTCGCACACACTTACATGGCTTCGTTTATTTCATAAAACGCATGGTGACTTGATGAGAGGGCGATAGGACGGTGATGACGAGTGCAAATAGAAATAGAACACTTGACAGCGGAATAGCCATTGTCCCACCCATATTGAGAAATTGTTGACGGTTGAACAAAAACCCAACGGTTGCTGTGACTGTCGAGGCACTAGGCACACAGCGATAACCGCTTGCACACACTTGCATGGCTTTTTTTATACCATAAAAAGCTTTGTGGATCATGATGGACAAAATTGCCTTTTCAGAATCATGCGGATTTCTCAAGATATGATTGCAAAAACTGCAATTGCATTATTTGCTACAATTTTAACTTTTGGGTGTAGATAGATCCAGCAACGTATTATGCGTCCCGAATCGTTTCGGCGTATTTTAAACCTATTTATTTTTATTTATTTATTTGTCGTCAATCGAGTTTGTAGACCGTTTTGTTACATAGTTTATCTTATACGCTAAATTGTTTTAACTCTAAATTTGTTTTAATACAATGTAGTGTGCATTGGTATTTACCAATAGTATATGTAAAGACTTCCTAGTTATTACTGCGCGCGGAAATATTGTTTTAATTTTGTTTTGGACATTGTAAAATCAATACTATGGCAATGTTTATTGTAAATAGTCATCATTTGATTAATGGGTCCAAATTTTCCAGTAGTTCGTACGATGGTAATTTGTTGCAAATAACTGTCGGTGCCTTAAATAACGTGTTGGTGTGTAGAAGTTTAGTTTTGATAATAGTTCCATCGAGTCAATTCTGTGTGAGACAATGTTGTTTATAAATGAAACCATCGCAAATTCTCGACGCTCTTTCAGTGTTTGAATGTTGATTAGCATACATCGAGCTTCATACGATGGTAAAGGAAATACTGTCCAACCTAACTTACGAAGTGCGTATAATAAAAACTGTTTTGCACAGATTCTATTGTATTTTCATGTGTACTGAAAATGGGTACCAAACTATACAATATTCAAGTATTGATCTGATCATAAGCCACGTACAGTGTTTTTATTGTGTATGGATCGATGAAATTATAACAGAACCGTTTTATAAAGCCTAGCATATTACTGGCTCTGTTTATAATTGTGTTATAATGAACAATAAACGAAAGTTTAGTGTCTAACATAATACCTAAGTCCCTGACTACATCACACCTTTCAACGTTCTGGTTTCCTAAAGTTATTACTAAATTAGGTATGTCTCGTTTTCTTGTAAATGTAATCAAGTTACATTTTTTACATTTAGTTCTAGAAGGCTTTTGTTACACCATGTGTGGAATATTTGTATCTCATTTTTGAATATGTCACAGTCTT
Source organism: Aedes japonicus (assembly GCA_034211315.2). Taxonomy (NCBI): domain Eukaryota; kingdom Metazoa; phylum Arthropoda; class Insecta; order Diptera; family Culicidae; genus Aedes; species Aedes japonicus. The sequence goes on from JASCZW010014645.1 coordinate 16,161, forward strand.
CGCCGTTTTTTATTTCTAAAAAAATTTCATGTCGTCAGCATACATTAAAAATTTTAGTTTCTTAAGTAAAAGATATGTCATTCACAAATAAAATAAAAAGAAGCGGTCCTAAATGAGAGCCTTGTGGTACTCCCGAACTAGCATGAATAGAAGTCGATCTTTCCCCGTTAAATCTAACAATTTGTTCACGGTTGGTCAAATATGATTCAAGCCATTTGATTAGTTTAGGTTGTATTCCCAACTTTTGTAATTTAAAAAGAAGCATGGGTATGTCGACGCGGTCGAAAGCTTTGCTAAAATCCGTGTACAAAACTTCTACATGACTTCCGTTTTCCATTGCTTCCAGAGAATAATTCACAAATTCGAGTAAATTAGTGGTTGTTGAACGGCCTTTGAAAAATCCGTGCTGTGAGGTAGTTATTCTATTTTTATTTGGTTAAATAGTTTTCATTTATGATCGCCTCAAAAAGTTTTGGGATACAAGAAATAAGGGCTATACCACGATAATTGCTGACATCAGATTTTTTACCAGATTTGAAAATAGGTACTAGGAATGACTTTTTCCATATTTTTGGGAAGTCTCCCGATTCCAGTGACATATTGAAAATCCAAAACAACGGAGCTGTAAGCTCAGTGGCCAAAGTTTTCATGAAAACAGGGAGGGACTCCATCAGGTCCCGAACCTTTAGATGCGTCCAAATTTTTTAATGCATCCAATATGTCATGCACATTGATTTTACTAATGCTAATGTCAGTTGGAAATTCAGGTGGAAAACTAAAGTATTCACGATCGCGATCTGGTTCTGAATATGTTGTGTAGTTTTTTTGAAAAAAGTTCGCAAATAAATTGCATATCTCTTCCGAGTTATTACCTTCACTATCATCAAGGTACATTTTAGACGGAAAATTGTCACTTTTCAGTTTGGTCTTGACATAGTTAAAAAGTTTTTTGGACAGGATTTAATTTCTTGCTCAATTTTAAAATTATACTGCTCGAATGCTATACTCATCGCCAAATTGAGTCGATTGCAGATATCCACATAGTTTTCCATATTTTCTTGATTATTATTATTTCTATAGATTTTATGTGCCTTCTGTTTACGATTTTTAAGTTTCTTATTTCCTTGTTGAACCAAACCGGATTTTTGAAGTAATTTGACGCCTTCTTCTTTTGACCGGCACTTCTTCATGTATTATTTTAAACAGCTTTTTGTAGAATACCTCAGTAGCATTTTCCACATTTTCTTCAATCCTTAACACTGTTTGCCAATCAATATTATGTAGTTTATTCCTAATGTTGTCATAATTTGCTGATTGATAATCAAATATTTCCTCGAATTCATTGTCTACAATTGTTTCATAGTTATGCACAAACAGAGAATACTCGACTGCAGTGTGAAATGCTTCATTTCTCCATATTGGCGATAATGATTCATTTACATAAAAGTCATCGGAAATGTTTGTCAACAGCAAGTCCAAATAGCAATTTTGCTGATTTTTAACATGGTTAATTTGATTTAGTCCTAAATTTGCAATTTTGTCAAACAAAAAATTTAATGTTTCGTTTTCTCCAAAGACTGGGAGTAATATGTATTCGTTATCCATGTCTGGAATGAAGTCAATATTTCGTTGGTTAAAATCACCATAAATATGTAGTTTAACTTCTGGTGGTGAGCTAGACATAATTTCTTCAACAACACCGAAAAACTTATCGTATATGTCTTTACGGGCATTGTTTGGAGGAAAGTAAACCGAAACAAAATATGTGTTTCACCTGCGACTTGAGCTTTTGCCCACACGTGTTCAAATTCTTTAAATTTAGGTGTAACTATGATTTCAGAGTTGAAAATGTTTGAAACAGCGACTAGAACTCCACCTCCTGACTTCTTTTCCGACCATTGATAATTACGGTCATCACGATAGACATTAAATCTATTACCAAAGACCTCCGCGCTTCCTACACCTTCATCCCAGCTAGTTTCATTTGCAAGAATCACTGTGTAAGAACAACTTAAAATCTTTTTCTGAATTTCGTTTATCTTAACAGCGCTTCTCATTCTATTAAAATTCTGACAATATACTAAGATTTCACACGCTGATTGTAAAATAACATTAGAATCGTTTGTATTAAAACTATTTACCATTTCTGTTTGCTGTCCTGGGTTCGTCAAGTCTGAAAGAATGTCTGGATCCGTTACCTCCGCAGTAATTTCGTCGTCATATCCTTTGCCTAAGAAGTTCGTCAGTTGCGTCGAAAACACGAATGCTGAATATGGCATGCCTCACAAGCTGTCGAAGGGTCTGAAGAACATCCGGGAGAATTCCAGATGGGTTGCCTGGCGGGAGTAGATCGTGGTAATCCGTCATGCACCGAGTGGGGATTCAGAATTTCTCCTCTCTGGAACTGTATTGGCCGGTGGGTAGCAGACAAAGTAGGGGCGTCAAACGCGGAATGCTGTGGTGGTTTGGAAAATCTCTCCTTTGCTGTTGCAAGAAGTATTCTATCCGGTGGCAAAAAGCTGTTACCGCTGTGATCCCTTTGAAAGTTGCGTCGGTCATTGTTGTTGTTGATGTTGTTGGTAAAATTCCTATGGTTGCTGCTGTGATGGACGTTCAAATATTTATTTCGTGCTTCTTTCCTACGCTTTCTTGCTTTTTCAGCCTGCTTTTGCATGTTTAAACGATGCTGTTTCCGTTTATCGAAATCTGTCCAATCAGCTTTAAATACTCTTTTCGTACCAAGCATGCGCCAGCCTGATGGATCGATTATTTGAACTTCATTTATAGAATTTAGCTCATATTCTAAAGAATCCACCGATTCCGGAGAGCAGTTTACTACTTTTGATTCGATGGTCAATATGCTCGCTGATAAAGATTTCAGCTCATCCAATATATCTATTGCTAACGGTAATTGATTGATATTGATATTGCTACTGGATGATATGCTCTCTGTCAGTTCACTGACATGTTTAATTTCGCCATTCAAAATTTCAAGTCCTCGGCTATACCCGACGTTATTGATTTCATTGACGTGGATATGTTTTCTTTCGATGACTTCATCGCAATATCACATAGTGAAGTCAAGTGGTTATTTATGGCAACAATGTCAGTTAAACCGCTTCTGCTACTTGCTGACAGCTGTTTTTAATATCAACAAGCAATCCATCCACCTTATCGATTGCTTCATGAATTAGGTCCACCTTGCCTGAGTTAGCTGCAGTACGATGAATCACCTCCGTGTTTTCTGTTATTTGCTTGGCCAGCTCGGCCTGTTGCTTAGTAAGCACATTGAAGTCAAAGTGAGCCGTGATAAGATTTTGGCATGAACCACAGCACGGAAGCACGTATGACGTAGTATCAATCAGCTTTTTATCCTTCTTCCTGAGCGAGTTACGCTGGACAAGTACTCCCACGCATCCAGCATGAAATTGTCGGGTGCACCCAACACACTGCCATAGAACGGAATCGGCGGAAGAGTCCAACGAGCAAACTTCACAACTCATTTTACTAACCCGGCACAGGTAAACGGCGCACAAAAACGAGAATGAAAACGTGTGCAAAAAAAACAAAATAAAGCGCGCACGGCTAGGAGCGATTAAAAACGCGTGCAACTCGATTGACGATCGATTAAGAATGTGATGAACCGTATGTGATGAACCGTATGAACGCTATCTCTTTCCTGATGCGCCAATTTCCTCAATGATTAACCAGTTACCGTACAGTATTTGGCCACAATTGTTTTGCCTTTTTCTTCTGTCAAAACTTTCATTGTTACACTAGAGCGAAAAAATATAATTTCAGCTGCGCAATTAACTTGTTTACTACACTTTCGTTTGATTTTACTCAATTTTTGAGTCGAATTGTCAATTTTTGAGTACAACTATTTCTTTTTCTCTCACGGAAAGTTTACTCAATTTTGTAAAAAGTGGATCTACTCATAAAATTACTTACTACTTATTTTACTTTTACCTGTTGAGGTGGCGGATTCGTCCGTGCCTCGACCTACCCCGCAGACGGTAGACAAAGGTAACGTCCTTTGTTCGAGTACTACTGTACCCATGCCCTTTCGCTCAATTTTCTATACTTCTATTCTATTTCCAACCTACCGTACACTGACGGAACTTTCAACACTTTCTATCATATCATTCATTCTAGCAAACATGACTGTCCACTTTTGGCACTTCATGGTGACATGCGAACATCTCCTTCTATAGCTTTTTAGATTTTTTCTTGCTGGACTAACGAGCGAAAATCGCGCAGCATTGTGGTGATACCGTAAGGCAACGCAATGATGACACCAGCCTACAATACGCTGGTGCGTTCACCGACCGTTCTCCACCGTATTCCATTCTCACTACCATTTAGTCATGGACTTCGCTCTCATCAGCTTCCGAACAACGCTGATATTTCACCGCAGATAACACTCACTGTCGCCCACCAAAGTGCTGCCCATTGGGATTATTCCAGCAATGACGCATACTGCCTCCGATGATATCGTTTTGTACGCACTAATGATTCGCATGGCCATGAGTCTGAACGTACTGGTTCACCCGGTTTTAGTTGGCTTTCAGCGCTGCGATTCAGACTGGACCTCCATATCTCAGTATCAATGACGATACAATAGCCAGTAGACGCCGCTTACTAAAGGGTGTTTCGATCAAAATTTGGTCGACTTAAACTTGGCGCATTTCCTTTCATCGTGCATTAAAAAAATTTGCACACCCCTCATTTTGAAGATGTGTGCGTGTATCATGCCTCTATTTTGATTTTGAGATTATCACTTCAGTTATCAAAATTTCGTCGAAGCAAGAGAAGCAACGCATCTAAATTTTGTACGTGCATAACGAAAATCCAAACTACTCTCACGCCAAGTAGGCGAAAATGTTGAATGTGGCTAAATCAATTATCACCAATGTATTAAAAGTGTTCGGTGAACGTTTGTCGACAGCCAGGAAAGCTGGATCGGGGGGAAATCGAAAGCCGAAGGCCACAGCGATGACAAAAAGAGTTGCTCAACCCCAACCTCTCCGTCAGAGATGTCACAAAGAAGCTGGAAGTGGCGCCTTCAACCGTGGATAGAGCTTAAAAACGAGCTGGACTGTCGACTTATAAGAAAGTGGGGACTTCAAATCGGGACGATAAACAAAACACGTCCGCCAAAGCACGATCGCGAAAGTTGTACATGAGGATGCTGACGAAGTTTGATTGCGTGGTAAGGATGATGAAACTTAAGTCAAGGCAGACATTAAACAGCTTCCTGGACAGGAATTTTATACGGCAACTGGACGAGGAAAGGTGGCAGATATTTTCAAGTACATTAAACTGTCAAAGTTGACGAATCTGGTGTGGCAGGCCATCTGTACCTGTGGCTTGAAGAGCAACGTTTACATTGCGACCAGAACCGCCATCCAGGAAATTGTTCTGAGCGAGTGCCTACTAAAACGTCTTCTGCCTTTCCTGAAGCGACACAATTGTTCCGTTCTATTTTGGCCGGATTTGGCATCTTGCCATTACAGAAAAATGCCATGGAGTGGTATGCTGTCAACAACGTTCAAGTGGTGCCCAAGGAGAAGAATCCTCTCAACACGCCAGAGCTCTGCCCAATCGAACAATATTGAGCCATCGTCAAGCGGAACTTTAAGAAGACTCAAAAACCTGTTGTGAGCGAGAAACAGTTCAAGGCAAACTAGCGTTCTGCGGCGAATAAAGTGGACAAGGAGGCTATACAAAATCTTATGGCAGGTGTTGAACGAAAGACCCGGCAATTCGAATTTGGTCAAAAGAACGCTAAGCTGAATATTTCTGCTGTATTCTGTATTAACTGAACTTGAAAAAGAAAAAGAAATTGACTTATTATTAAATACTTTAATCGACTCATACACATAACTTTTTTACCAAATTTTGATCGGAACATCCATTAATATGGATCAACCAACAATCAGTATACATCTAGCGATTTGAAATTGGTTCACTGTTCTAGAACCCCTTGGTCCGAAGTACACCTTGAAGCCAGCACCTTGCTGTACATATTTGCGCCTTTGTTTTGATTTGCTGTGTTATTTTGACAGAATATTTGAGAGTGCGTTCGTGTGATTTCATTATCAGGGGTGTATTATTAAGCTTGGGCCGAGCTTTGAACCGATGTGCTAGTACTGACTGAGCCAAGAAAAAAATCGTATTTGTTCGGGACCTACAGGTCTTAGAGTTAATCTATGGATCAATTTTCATCCTGCTACAT
>JASCZW010014646.1:0-39407 GCA_034211315.2 Aedes japonicus
AGGAGCAGCAGAGTACAAAATTCCTTTTTGTACCAAGCGACTAAAACTTCTTACCAATGGTTGCAACTTCGGTGCCGCCATGAAGCGTTTTTTTTCGAAAACGGCGAATTTTAAGCGAGTCTCGAAGTAGTCTAGATCCTGTAAGAGTAAACCGGATCATTTTCCTCCATAATGTAGATATTTCTGTCTTTAAAAACGCTTAATAAACACATAATCCGAATCCGACATCGATATTTTGAGAAACCGGTATCGATAATATCGATAAATAGGACTTCGTCACAACACTAGTCCCGAGACCTATTCTCTTGTGTGCTTCCAAATTCTATTGAGTCAGCATCGCCGGGTTGCCGATGGCTCCTGATCGTAGTTTTGAAACCATCTTCCCTGTATCTCTTTGAAAAACTTCTCTGACCTACTCAGAAGAACTTCCAAGGATTTCTATGAAGGACTTCATTGAAGTCCTCTGAAGAACTTCGTCGATGTTCTCTGAAGAATTTCCCTAAAGTTCTCTAAAGAATTTCCTGAAATTCCTATGAAGATCTTCACTGATATTACTTTCCTGAAATTCTCTGAAGAATTTTCGCAAACTTCTGGGAAGAATTATGTATAGTTCTCTGATGCACTTCCCCAAAGTTCCCGCAAAACTTTACCGAAGTTCTGTGTAGAATTTAACCGAAGCTCTAAAGAACTTCCCCGAGACTATCTGGAGAACTTCACCAAAGTTCTCTGGAGAAATTCCTCTGAAGAACTTTCCTAAAATTCCCTGAAGAATTTTCCCTGAACTCTCTTAAGAATTATCTGAAGTTCTCTGAAGAATTTCCCTGAAGTTCTCTGAAGGAACTTCACCGAAGTTCTCTGAAGAAGTTCCTGGAAAACTTTCCTGAATTTCTGTCAAGACCTTTCCTGAAGTTCCTCTGATGAACTTTCCTGTAGATCTCTGAAGAACTTCCCTGAAATTCCTCTGAAGAACTGCCCTTGAATTACTCTCCTGATATTTTCCGGTTTTTTTTTTTGCTGAACTCTTCTGAAGAATTATCTGAAGTTCTCGGCAGAATTTCACCGAAGTTTTTTGTAGAACTTATCTGAAGTATTCTGAAGAACTTCCCTGAAATACTTTCCTGACATTCTCTGCAAGAATTATCTGAATTTCTGTGAAGAATTATCTGACTTTCTGTGAAGAACTTCTCTGAACTTCTCTGAAGAAACTCCGCGAACTTCTCTGAAGTTCTTTGAAGTTCTCTGAAGAACTTCAATAAAGTTCTTTGAAGAAATTATCTGTACTTCTGTACTGAAGCTCCTCGAATTTATCTAAAGAACTTCCATTAACTTCCCTGAAATTCCTCTGAAGAACTTTACTAAACTTATCTGAAGAATAATCTGAAGTTCTCTGAAAAACTTATCTGAAATCCTCCGAAGAAGTTCCCCCAACTTCTCTGAAAAACTTCGCTGTACTTCTCTGAAGAATTTTCCTGTATTTTTATGAAGAACCTCCACGAATTTCTCTAAAGAACTTCAATTGAACCTCAACGAATTTCTAAACAACTTCAATTGACTTCTCTGTAGAACTTCCCTAAAGTTTTCTTAGGATTTCTCTGTACCTCTCTGCAGAATTTCCTGAAGTTTCTCTCAAGAACATCCCTGAAATTCCGCTGAAGCACTTCCGTAGGGCATATTAAGCCAAATCTAAGAGGAAGCCATCACTTGATTGCCCGCAATAGGCGTAAGTGATTCGCGAAATTACTCGGAAGGTCCCAACTTCGACTATGGAAGTGTATTTAGGTTTCTACGACTGCTCCTAATCGTGAACGAACCAACGTGCGTCGTCAGCCCCAATTCCCAAACACTGTCTCGGCGTTCCTGTTTCTTATTAGCTAACTTTCCAACCGACGTTTGCATTACAAAAAATGGACAAAAATTGTCGATTTTTCATGGGTTTACCTTCACCCACACTGACGAAACTACCGATGCAGCATCAATCGTAGTAACCCATGAGTCAGCAGACAACATTTGACAGCTCTATCAGTCGATCTCTAACCGGGTTGGCAAAAACAGTGAAGCAACTCCGTTCAGAAGTGTGCGCGTTCAAAGAACGGCACCCCGCCGTGGCTAAAACGGACATCGTGTGGCTTTTTGTGGACGCCGGATACGCCCGTTCCGGCATCTACAACATCTTGGCACTATTAGACAACAATCAGAGCATCGAAAGAAAGCCCAGTTCCGGACGGCCGACGACCCTGAGCGACGAGAAGCCCCAAAGGATGCTGAAGAGGAAGACCGAGGGAAAAGTGGCTACATCGCTGCGTGCGCTTGGCCGGGAGGTCGGTTCAACAGGCCAAACAGTGAAAAAGTACTCGATTATCCCGGCGAATCGCAACGTGGCGGTGGTGATGGACGACGAGACCTATCTCATCCTGGATGACAACGACTGGCAGGGCTCTTCGTATTTTACTTCCCCTTCGAAGAAAGTGAGCTCCGGGTGAAGTTCATTTCACACACCAAGTTCCCCAAGAAGGTGCTGCTGTGGCTGACAATCAGCGAGAAGGGGATGTCAAAGCCGCTCTTCTTTCGCTCCGGACTGGCCGTGAACGGGGAAATTTATAGTACGAAATACCTGCCGGAGGTTGCGGTGTTCATCAAGAAATACCGTAAGGGCGAAGACGCGGTGTTTTGGCAGGATCTGGCGTTGGCCCACTACTCGAAGCGATCGTTGGAGAAGATGAAGCGGCTGAATATCGGCGAACCCGCTAAGCGTCCCCCAGCTGTGTCGCATCGAGAATTTCTAGGCCAACCTGAAGCGTAAGATTTACTCCAACAATTTGTCGCGAAACAAAGAAAGAACTCATGTTTTTGCACGCCATGGCGAATGTTCCGGTTCAATGCCGGAAGGCCGCTCGCAAGGGCGTAGGTTTTTTTTTGCAATTAAGCTTAAACAATTATCTTCCATGGGAAATTTATCAAAAGCAATTATATGTTTTAAATTTTTTTTATCACCATCCGAAAAACGTCCATTTTTTTTAATGCAAACGTTAATCGATCGCTCACATTTTCTACTCTCCTCCCCCACAGGACCCCTATAAACCCAGGTTCAGTCTTGGATGCTGGTCATGCAACAAGTCACCCAACTTCGAGTGCCATTGTGGCGCCTTCTACTGCGGCCCCGAGTGCCAACGGATCGATTGGCCGAAGCACAAGGACATCTGCATGCCGTAAGTACCGCCGCACCTCTCTTGTAGGTAAATCGATCGTTACTAGTTACTTAAATCCCGTCGTTTCTTTCCCACTCCCAACCAACAGCCGGCTGGTTCAGATTTCTTATTCTAACTATCGCATCATCCAGCAAGCGGCCGCGTCCAAGCAGGTCGATGAATTTCCGAACGATCGTTTCTCGTCCGATCAGAACCAGCAAAACAGACGCGGGCAGGCCAATAATAATAAAAACAACAAAAACCAACCCAACCAAATGAATCAACAGAAAAATGTAAACAAGGCTGGTCCCAGGCCCCAGCAACAGCAGCAGCAGCAGCAAAAGCAACAAGAGAGACGGAACAGTCCTCCAACTCAGTCTAAGAGCTCGCCTGGTGAAACATCGTCTGCGGATGAGAAGCTTAGCAGCGTCACCAACAAACTACAACGCCTGAAGATGGCCAAATCGAACGTTGGAGTCGCCAGCGATTCGGGATCGGCGGCGAAGGGAGGTGTCCTCTTGCCAGGCGTGTTTCCTCGTGAAGGGTCTATGGTCAAGATCACCGCTTCGCTGCCATCGGGCGTGCTTTACATCTACCACAACAATGGCAAGGAAGGTGGCCAGAACAGTGACTACTACCTGCTGACCAATCGGATGTTCCAGGCAGCAGGAAATGCAAAGCCGCTAACGGCGGCCCCAGCCGTGGGTGATGTCATCTTTGCTCCCTTTATTGGGGGATTCTATCGGGCCAAAGTAGTGTCCGTGGATGGCGAAAATCTCGAGGTGTTCTTCGTCGACTTTGGCAATTCCGATAAGGTTCAGTGGAAGGAGTCGAGGGAAATCGCCAGTGGCGATCTGAAGTGGGCCAAGTTTTTGACCTTCCCAGTAACGGTCGAAGGGATAGATTCGTTTTCATCGGAAATGATCAAATTATTGGAGACCTTGGAACACGTCGAGGACTTCGAGCTGGTCAAGGCTGAACCGACCAAGGGCACCATTTCGGTAGTTCTGAAGCGACCGAAACAATCGCAAACGTTGAATATGGAACTGATCGAACTGATGGAACGCGAGCTTCGGTTGAGAGAGGAACGCAAGCAACAGGATCAACGCGAGGCGAAGCTGGCACAGGAGAAGAGGGAACAACAGAAGCAGAAGGAAGTTCGTAAGGAGGTAAAGGTTGCCGATCCGAGCACCTATCAACCTGTGCTGTTCGATGTAAGTAGTGCAGGTAGTGGTGGGAAGAAAAGAATGCCAACAACAACTGAATTTTGGTCGGTGCTTGAGAAGATGATTGAACATGTGACCCAAGGAAAGGTTGTTGATAAGGCTTAGCAATTTTCTAATAAAACTTGTTTCATTTTTAAAATCTAACCTAGTATTAAGAACTAACCCGAAAACTGCGAACCACGATCTTTTTGGGATCCGGAGATAACGATATTTTTTCCCCCGAAGGAATCAATGGACACGAAGCAGCTGTCGGAGGGCGGCCCCAGAGCGCTGCTAATCGTGGACGCCAGCGAAGTGCTGGACACGCACCTCATTTCGGTGGTGGCCTTCGAGGAAGTGGAAAAGTACGCGGCGGTGCTGCACCAGTGCAACGAGGCGGGTCTGGCAGATTCCAACGTGTACAAACCGGCGAAGGAGGGCGAGGTTTGTTTGGTCCTGTACCAGGATGATTGGTCCCGGGCGCTGTATGACATCTCCGATGGGAACTTCATGCCTGCTCGACGTCGGGCTGATCGTGGACGTTCCGGCGGAGAATGTGCGCCGATTCCCACCGGGCTCAGCCACGTCGTCTACAACAACGAGGTGCTGGTGAAAAGTGAGTTGTCGGGAAGGAGGGACACTTGTAGAGGGGGTGTTTGAAAAAATAACGGTCGTTTTTATCGTTTTCAGATCTAGCCAAACTGAAGGGGATGCTGAAGGATGGCAAGCCGGACAGCGTGAACGGGATGCCAATCGATGCCATGATTAGCGCATCGGATATTGGTTTTACGATTTCCATCGTCGATGCCGCCGTCGGCAAGGGCGCCTAGACTCCGGAGATGCCGGATTACATTGTCTCATAGGTTAAGGTGATTATTGTGACTTTCGGTCTGGAATAGGTCGGTGAGTAGCCGGGATAAGTTCTGTTTTAAAACCCGCAACCAAGTTTGTGGTGGCTGCAATTTTAGCTGTATGTGGGTGTGTTCTCGTTTCTACTGATTAATCTGTCTCCGAAGTCCGCGAGAGACGTAAGTCGGACAAGTTTTCCAATCTATATTTTCCTCTTGGATTTTCGTACACATTTTTGGTCTTAATAGTGTTCTAAAAAGATCTTAGATCTCGCATTGTCGTTCAAAGTTTTCGATTTATATGTTATGTAATATATCTATAAAAGGTCTAACTAAAGGTGATGCTGCTCTGGGCTTAAATTTTCTCCTTGTTCCACTTGTCTATCTGGGCATTTAAACCTTCGTGATGGCGTTCATGCCTTTTAAATTAGAGTTGCACGCAATAAGGTGTGCAGATGTGCCTTTCTTTACTTCAGTTTTTACTCCTAACCGTTTTGCTATCGATACAGAAGTATTGCACCTCGTCGTATCATTTGAACTACTTTGTTGACTCTGAACTTGGGCACTGATCACTTCAATGTGCAAAACACGCGTTTTGTTACAGAGTAGATTTACTGAGATTCTGAAACTGTTTGTTTCAAACTTATTACTAAGTATTTTCACTAATTCAACCAGCTTTACAATAGTAGCTGAAACCTTGCACTTAAATACACTGAAAATTTCTACAAATTTATTTACAGTCATCGGCAAAATAAAGTGCCCACCGAGTTATTCCTTCAACTTCTATGAATAAAAAATTGAGGGTTAAATCGAAATCTCGCCAGGACTTTTATTTGTTATGTTCATTTTATGTTTCATTCGTGAAACACTGAGAAAAAGAAGAATAAATAACTAATCGTATAATTGTGTTAAGTTAAAAACAAGGTGCCCATTTTCTTAACTTTCCTATCGAAGATCAATCCAATCAAGGCGTTCAGTAATTTACGTGTCCTCCTTTCGCCTTTAGTACCGTGATGTTCCCTTATTCCAATCAGCCCCTAATTCCGTTCAGTTGAAACAAAAGATTAATTTTTAGCTACTTGACAGGACAATTCTAATCAATATGTTATCCTATTTTTGTGTGAGATTATATGCTTTCAAAAAAAAAAAAATGGAATGGCAACTCAGTATGCTATGATTTACTGTTTGAATATAAATAAATAATGTCAATCGTCAGGTGGGACGCCATATTTGTTGCTTGCTTAGAGGAATGAGTGACAACCTCGATCACTTTCTAAATCAATTTTCTTGATAAAAATTGCAAAATTCGGTGGAAAAGCAGTAACACAGGACAAAATAAAGGTATAAAATTATGATTCTCGTGTATTTTTCTTTAGTCAATGTTAAATTGCATCGGCAGCACACATTTTTACGAATTCCTTTTTGCAATCATCAGATTTCGACAGCTGTATCGCAATGGCTCGGCAGAAACCCGATCGGAAAAATATGCGCTATGAACGTGGAAGACTCATTGATGCGATTAAAGCGGTGAAAGCTGGATGTTCAATCCGAAAAGCGGCAGAAATGCACGGACTTCCAAATTCAACACTTCGCGAGAAAGTGGTTGAAAAGTATTTCCGACACAATCCTGGAAAACCAACAGTTCTCAACGAATCAGAAGAAAAGCGTATTGTTGATTGGTTACTGGTCAGAGCAAAAAATTAATTCCCGGTTGACACAAAGAGGTTGGTGGCATGCATAGCGCATTTTATGCAGAAATCAGCACGGCCCAATCCATTCAAGAACGGAATACCTGGTCGAAAATGGATTAATTCGTTCATTTATCGCCATCCAGAAATCTCGCGACTGGTTCCAAGCGTAATGCGAAAGCATCGGGCTGCCATAAATATTTTGAAGAAGAACAGCTGTTCCACGTTTTGAAAATCCCTGAACAAATGTTTAATATGGACGAAATCGCGGTGCGAACAATTCCCACCAAGGCAGTGGTTTTAGCTGGTTCCGGCCAGAAATACGTCCATGCTAAAGGCTAGTATGCAGCTCAGAAGTAGTGTGCATTACTATAGGACAAGTAATGGTCAAGAAATGCGTTTACTGTTGGAATTACTTACCTAGTATGCAGCCGAAAAGGAGGGCAAACGACGGAAGTTTTCGTTAGTAATGCCTGCCCTTGTAATCTAAATGGGGCTGTCAGTTTTCCTTGCGGAATAATATTCTGTTCGATTATTCGGCAAGGAAAACTGACATGTCACCCATGCTGGAAATTACTTCGGTAAAAATGATGATAATTACTTCAGGTCTTTACTTGCCAGATGCATACTAGGCTTAAGGTAGGAAACTCTGACCGCGAATCGAACACTGTGCTATTCTGCGGTAACGCTGCTGAACAGTTGTCCCCAACGCTTATGTTGTATCCATACAAATCGCGAATGCCCGCGGAGATTTGGCAGAAGTTGCCTGAAAGATGGGCCGCTGGGAAAACAGGTGGATGAACAGGGACACATTTTTCCTATTTCTCAAGGTTGTATTTTATCCATGGCTTGTTTAGCAGAAAATAGCGTTCCCTGTAATAGTTTTTCTCGATGGACATAAGTCTCACGTCTTCCTCAAACGACAGAGCTTTGCGTAGAAAAACATATAATCCTGATATGTCTTAATAACAGGTTTACCGACGAAGATCATAAGTACCGAGATGGGTATTTTCGGAATAGAACTTAACAGGTTGGATTGTCGTTTACGAATGAATTCAATGTTGTATTCTGGCTTACCATCTAACTTACATTTGCCTTGTTATTATTTGACCCAAGCTCAAGCCAATAAGTTAATGTCAACCAGATGTGTACCGTATGGCAATAGACAATGCTGCGTAAGCAAAGCCATACCAATGCGGAAGGTAAAGAACAGCTCATACGCAAAGCGCGCATGCGGTGTGGTATAATTATGTGAATAAGGAAAGGGTGTCACAAATAAGGAAAGAGTGTCCAGCGACCTCGTTGCTAAATTCTATGACCCTGTAAGGAATGATTGTTTATGCATTAATTTTGGGTGTGCATGTTTTAAACGAATGGTTGGAATGACAGATAAATGAGAGAAATGTATAGGGATGCTACAGGAGGCTCTTCAACTTAAAGATCGGATAGCAAATGCTTCAGAGAATCCTTCGCCTCATCCGGCCATACTGAAAAACCCTCAAACCTACTTGTCGACAAAACCGCTATCTGCATCTCAATAGCTGAAGGTATTCCTCCCGATCAGTTTGTGGGCAATCTTGGCAAAGTCGGGGTTACCATCATATGTTGCACGGTATGAGTTGCCGATATAGAAGTGTTCTGTGGCTGGGAACGAGGTCGAATATGTTTGTAGTTACCAGGTAGCCGCTTTGGACATGCTAGTCAAAAGAAGCTTGTTCGTAGAAGTCTTCTGATCATGGATGCTACACAGGAATGTCGATCTTGACTGCATGGTTCCACCACTTCGTCGTGGTATGCGCCAGTATGTATGCCCCAAGCCAAGACTGACCACGCCAACTCATCTTTACAGGCAAAAGCTACGCGGAGCTAGGACTAATTGCTGACCTCTCCACACCCGCTGCCGACATTAACCGGTCACTTTCTGACTCCTGCCCGTTGATTAATCTGTTGTACTGGGCTAACGTTCGCCAGTAAAGAGTACTGGTGCCTGCGGCCACTCCTATCTCCGTGTTCGTTGAGCTCGAGGGGGCAGTTGTCCATATTTTTTTTTTGTTAGTATACGATATTGTACTCCTAGCAGCCATCATATTCCATTGCCATATCCATCCACAAGTGATGGCGATGTCGAGATAATTGATTATGCCGCAGTGCCTGCTGGCTAATTGTGCCCACAAACCAACCATTTTGGACTCCCATCCATCCTTCCAGAGAATCAGAGCCGACACGACTATCGCATCAGCGTGTTTACGCTTCTTAGGACGCACCGCTAAATCAACATTCTTCTTTTCTGCAAGTTTCTACTCTTGCTCTCGGTTTGAAACCGGAGCTTCCTCAATAGCCTCGAACTGGACGCCTTCTTCTGCTGGTGAAATTTCATGGAGAAAATTAAGAACCAATCGAGCCAAAAGTGCACCAAATACAAACAGTAATTACCTGGAGTACTATTGCCACCTGAGTTCTCGTTCTTCATATCCAGGTCATCGTCGGTATTGGAACACCTCGTTTGATCAACTGAGCATATATCCTCTAAACTATCGAAGTCTGAATCTAAAAATATAAAATTAAAATTATGTGGCTGCTTGACGAGCAAAAATTATTTTTTCGATCAGCGAAAGCGCACCAAGTACACGATATTTATGTTGATAGTATTTATCTGCAACGCCAACCAATTTTTTTACGGCTCCTATTACTATTAGTTTCATAAACTCATTGTCAACCAACCAAATTCTGTCAGTTCTAACGCGACAATTTCCTATTTTACGAGAGTTCAAAACATTCATGCGCTCTGGCTGGATATCTTACTCACCAGAATCCGACGATGATTGCTTCCATGAACT
Organism: Aedes japonicus; assembly: GCA_034211315.2. Lineage (NCBI taxonomy): Eukaryota > Metazoa > Arthropoda > Insecta > Diptera > Culicidae > Aedes > Aedes japonicus. The sequence continues at coordinate 9,764 of JASCZW010014646.1, forward strand.
TTTCGACACGAAACAATCTGACGACGATGCACAAACATCGGATAAGTCATCATAAAGACCAAAACTTTCACCTTCTTCCGACTCCATGTTGTTGGTTTACGGTTCTATTTGGTTGTATGCAATTTGATTTTTTCCATAGCCTGCTACGTAGAATTTTTATTCAAGGGGCATTCGGGTACTGTTCAAACAAGTCGATCATTTTACAGTTGATAGATAGTAAAATTTTGCATCCCTCGTAGTACATAACTCAATTTTTGGAAAATCTTGGTTCTTGGTGCGGTTTTGCAGAACCCCGACCAATTGTCTTTATCGCCCAGCCCTTTGGCGTGCATCTCGTTTTTAAATCTGTATTCTTCAAAACCTTCCAGAAAAGACCGCAGTCAACGAGTCTTCTACTGAGGGGTAATGATTGGTTTTGGTCGGCGTTTTGACCTGCTAGTTTTGATTGGAATGGCATTTTCGGAAAGGTTTGTGCCTCTTAATTATGCATGAGTTATGAATGTAGTTTTCAATTACAAATAGATGTAGTTGATCGATGAAATTCGAGACCATAGAAGCTCATCGACAGATTACACAGTTGCTAGCCCACAAGTTCACAAAAAGGAATTATTACCAATACGAATACTGTAGCCGTAAATGAAAAGTCTTTGGTCTTTCACAAAAGTTTTTGAAGCTTGATATTTCGCGTCTAATATGTGCTAGACGTATCTGCTGACAGTAACTTCAACTCGTCAAGTATATGGAATTCCTGATAGAGTTCATCGTGCAACTAGCAGCTGATTCAATTGACTAATTTCGATGATTATATTTCGAAGGTCAGTTGATATGTCTGACGTCACACTTTTCAACGACTTAGTAACACTGTCCTTCGTCGTCGTCCTTGTGTAGAATAACATATCTCGAAACACAAATATCTCACAGGTCGGTTCAAATCAGCATGACACGGTGTGTTGGTAACACGAATGGCTGAATCATGTATTCAAGCTTACCAACTATCTTATAACAATCTATTCTTTGACCCAAACTCCAAACTCAAGACACCAACGATGTTTGGAAAAGAACTTAATGACAATCATCTGTCTGGCAATGGGCAATGCAGCGTAAGCGAAAGCGCGCCTTTTCTAAGAAGTGCTGTCAGCGGTTTCAGTATTTTAGCGAAGTCTTTGATAAAACGCCTATAGTAGCCTAGCGGTCCTAGGAGTTGACGGATTTCCTTTTCCGTTTTAGGGAAAGGCCATTTTTTTATGATTTTTGTTTTATCGCTGGTCTGGTCTAACTCTGTCTTCGGAGACAGTATGACCTAGAAACTGCGTTTCTCCAGCTGAATTTTAAGTCTAGCGTCTTGAAGTCTTTTTAGAACTTGTGCTAAATTTGTCTTGTGCTCTTGAAGCGAGCTGAAAAAATATGATTATATCTTCAATATAGACGAAACAACACACCCTAATTAAGTCGCTCAGTATACAGTCCATTACCTCGTACTTCCCTCCGTTCACAGAAAACGCTGTTTTCCCTGGTGTCTTCTTCCGCAAGTTGAATCTGGTGGAAGCCAGAAACTAAATCAATAGTTGAGAGATACGCTTTGTAGCATGGCATTAACTTGCCTATCAATTTCATCATACTGTGAGTGAATAGTTTTATAATTAGGGATGTAAACAGGTACATCATCATTAAGAACAATATTTTGCGAATAAAAATTATTTTGTGTGACCTCCTCATCAGGTAGGCAAAAAATATCTTGAAATTGTGTAATTAAATTGTTGAACTTATCCCTTGTATAAAGTGGAATTTGCTCAGTATCTATATCGTGAAATATTTGTTCAATACTTTTAGAGATGTTAACATTATTATTACTATTCTTACGCATATTCAAAATAGAATATTCATTCAGATAACTTAGAGTAGGCTTAAATTGTGCATAAGAAATATATATTGGTTCATTGTTGGTATTTACAAATTTTAAATAAGGTTTCATTGCGGAAATAATGGTATTTCCACAAAAAACACCTGGATAAATCTCTTCGGAATGGACTACCATATCATCAGAGATTCTTAAATGTGGTACTCTTCTAACAACTTCACTACGACTTGGTAGCATAAAACCATCATTTAAATTATTTTCTATACATACTGATACCAGAGTATTCTCTAAATTGAAATTAAGTAGCCAATATTCATAATCAATTACACACTTGTAGTTGATTAAAAAATCTCTACCTAAAATTCCATCGGCTTGAATTGGTAGATTAGGTGTAACTAAATGAAAATCATGATTTAAAGTTAAAGTATTATTAAAGCATAGCGCTGTGTTTACTACTCCTAAAGTTTCTACACTATTTTCAGTTATTCCAGTTAATTTGATCTTATTGTGAATATTTACAGGTTGATCAGGGCGGATATTTTGAGCTTTGAAAAGCGAAATATCGGCACCTGTATCGATAATTAAATTGCAAACTGTATTCCCAGTCATGTGCACTTTGACTTGGATGAAGTTTGACGCATTTAAATTGATTGTCAAGATTGGTGTTCCAGAAGGTAATAATTGTCCAGGTAGTCGACATCCTTGTTCAATTATTACTGGCGGGCTAAAAAATAGTTGGGATTTCCATTGTTGGGTGGTAACGATAGTTGCTGATTGTGATTTACGGGATTGTTGCTAGCTACGACATTGGAGAAATTAGGAACGCTAGGCTGTCCTTGAGGGGTGAAGGATTTGTAAATTGATTCAACTGTGGAATATTTTGCTGATTTGCAAAATACATCCGCGCTGAATCCTGGTAACGACCAAAGTTATTGTTGTTACCATGGTTCCTGTTACTTTGATACCGAGAAAAATTTTGGTTATTATTGGGATTTCTTTGATAGTTCGCTGGATAGCGGGACTGATATCGAAATTGATTATTCGGTCTCTGCTGAAACCTACCATTCGTCGAGACATTGCGGTTATTAGAGTTTTGGGGATGAAAATTTTGGTATCTTCCTTGAGCCTGATGATTTGACGATTGCCGGAAGTTCCTAGATGCGGAAAAACCACAGCATTTGAATTTTTTCAGCTTGATCATTCTCAATGACCACGTTGATGGCTTCCCTGAAGGTTGTCGAATTTTCCAACCTTCAGCATCATCTTTGTCTCTTTATTAGCAGTTCCATTAATGAGAGTTTGAATGGCTGCTTTCTGAGTGAGTCTTTTAGCAACATCATTAGGTATTTGCTCCCTAATATATGTTTCTGATAATTTGTCCGCAAGCAAATCCACTTGTTTTGTAAAATTTTGTAAATCTTCAGCCGATTTTGGCTTCAGATTTTTCAAATTTGCCAAAGCAAGATCTGAATTTCCTTTCTCACCACAATTGTTTTGTATCAATGTAATGATATCATCATATTCAGCAGGTGTGGCAGCAAACAAATTTCTTGCTTTACCACTTAGTTTGGTTAGTATAATTTGGATTGCAGCTGCTTTACTCTCAGCTGGTACAACTGTTTTTGCCAAATTTACGGCATCAACAAAGATTTTGCTCCCTGCGGGAGAACCAATCAAACGCTGGGATTAATGTCGCCAGCTCAGCGGCAGTTTTGATGCTAAACGTCATGTTTATATTTTTAAGTCTGAGACACCAGATTATTAATTTTACAATTACTTTAAAATTGAAGTTTCTTTTAGCTAATTGAATATCACTGTTTGCTCTCAACAGTGAGTCTTCACAGTTTGGTTTTAACAAATCCTGTCGAACAGTAGGAAGATCAGGATCACTTTCGCATTCTTTATCGGTAATAACTGTATTATCTAAAATTTGGATACTCTGTGCATAAATTAATTTAATTGCAGAATATAACTCTACTTCTTCATTCCACCTGCACGATTTAATTCGAAATTCGAATGTTTTCAAAAGGGTTCGATATTCCGAAAAGTGAGCTTGTAACTGCTGCCTTTTCGTCTCAATACCACCTAATGTCCGCGGTCTATGTTTACTTTTTACCAAATTTGTAAATTCTCGTTTTATATGAGCTTCGAGTTCTCGGAGCCGATCCATTAATTAGGTACTTTAACGATAAAATTGATGTTTTATAACACATGACCATTAAAAAAAACTAACGACCTTCAGAACATAGATTGACACATGAACTTTGAAAGATGTGATATTTAAGAACGCAAAATAAATATTTGGTAGCATTAATTAATTTATTAGATCCTTAACACTTTCGGGAAAATTTACTCATGAACTTTGAAAGATGTGCAAAATATATATTTGGTAGCATTAATTAATTTATTAAATCCTTAACACTTTCGAGAAAATCATCGATTAAGATCCACATTTCTTTCGAGATTGGATCATCCATTGTATTTTACGCTTTTAATTTTAATTTTCACTTTTAAATAAATCAAAACACAAATATTACTTATCTTGCTAGTAGTTCGATGATGGTGTCCGATGATGGTGAAGTAGTAGCCCGATGATAGGCATCGCCGTCTGGTTTAGTAGCTGATTACTTCGTTGGAAACAGTCGCTGTGTTCATAGATTTTCTCCTTCCGATGATTTTTGTTGTTGTTATTTTTTCTTATTCACGGGATGTACCCGTTATTTTAATCACTGTTTACCTAACGGTAGAATTTTCTTCATTGATAATTGGTTGATGCACTGTTCTAACGTTTTTGTTTGGTCGGGTACACGGTGTATTTTTCATCGTTCATGTCGAATTTTTTATATTGAAGTTGTTCTACAGAACACACTGTGGGTACCCTTGTGGGTCACTTTTGTAGAAGTAAGTTTTTTTTTTATTGCGGTATCACTTTTTATTTAGTAGTTTTTGCAAAAATTGTTCCATTATTACACAATTTTCAGTTGGACTTTTACACAAGTCGTTTGATGCACAGATTGTTCGATTACACATTTGCACTGGTTATTGCCTGGAGTCTTATTTCTTGCTGTGCTATTTTTTTAACCATTGATGTGTAGTAAGTATGGAATAACTTACAGATAACCACAATCATAAGCACAATTGCAATAACACTTAGTGCTCCAGCAACAAACTTATCTTCCACAGTGCTGCTACTGCTGGCAGTGCTAGTAATGATCTCGTCACTACTAAACCACCCCATGATTATTTTCTTAACTTCACTTTGCACTTTTTACAATTGGCACTTTTTGGGTTTTTGATTCTAAATTTTCTAAGTTACAATCTACTCTTTGATCCGAAGCATTGCTCGCTCGGGAGAAGGAACAAGTTCGAGTCAAAAGTCCGTATTAGTATGTCTACAGAATGACATCGTAGCGTGAGGCGTTACTTTTACAACCATTCGTCGTACAGTCTTCTGATTGGTTCGTCGGCGTCGGTTTGAGTTAATTAGACAAGGAAGGATTAACTGTCGCGTCGTTCTATTCTATTGAGTGAGAGAAAGTATTCAGCTTGAGAGCGTGGTGAGTTTAAGTCAATCAGAACAGAATGTTGATCAGTGGGTCACTGGGTATGTCGTTACTCGCTAATGTGAGAACTAGAACAGCAAGTAGAATTGCTGTGTAATGGAAATCGTCGTTTGTCACCTAAGTTGAAGTGATTCTAAGGAATTCGTCAGCATGGGAAATCATGATAGTTGCGTACAGCACAGCAGCCCATCCCAGTTTGTCCAAAATATCGGAAATCTCGTGTATGGGGAACTTTTCGTTGATGTTTTTTTTTCATTTCGACATCGACCGGATAGTCTTTTGGAGAAGGTTTCTCAACTAACACGAAGTGATGCGCCTCGCATCTCAAACTATAATCAAGTCTTTATTATTGTTCCAAAAGCTTAAGTAGTAAGTTACAAGGACCTGGCTGACCCAAGTCGACCATGTAGGCCATCATTATTATTTAAATTTATTATTTCCTATTGCTCACAACTTAAGATTCTTTTGGAGAAGGACGAATGCCAAAAAAATAACTCCACTCATTCGGGAGCCACTCTGGGTCCAGGATTATATTTCTCAAAAATAAAATTTAACGTTTCGTTATTACCAACAACTGGAAGTAAACTGCTACATTGCGATGATTGAAATCGCCATATATATGAACTCTCTATTCAGGGGGAAATCGAGTTACAATTTCTTCAGCTGTTTGAAGGAAGATTTCTTAGCTGACTGCACGTATCAATGGTTGCTACTCCGTGATTGATCAGAATCAGTGAATTTGCGCAATGAATCATCTGAATGGGGCTGGGAGTAACCGACCATTCTCACTGTACACGTTCAGTGACTCGATTTCTTTAACAATCAATAACGGTGCCGGCCACGGCCTTGCAATCAGTTGGGAATAGGGAAGGAAAGTTAGTGTGACCTTTGCTGTTTAAGGACCGTGTTTACCTCTGCATCCCCACAAAGGTCACAGGAAGGAGGTTTTTTCTATGTTAGTAGAGTGGGGTTTAAAGGATCAGGAATCTCCTTGATAAGTGATGTGATCATATAATGCAATTCATATAATTCAGGGGACAAAAAGGATACCAATTACCTGTTTAAATCCACCTCTCAATTGTCTGAAAATCCTCTGCGGGGTCCAACTGGTTGGCGTTCTGTGTCTAAATGATGGCTATCCAAACCAGCCACTGTTTCGCACTTTTCAGTTCCCCGAGCAAGGAACAATTTGACAATTTAACACTAAAAGAACTCGGCCATCGAAAAATTTTACAAAACGTTAATCAAAACAACTAAAAATACGAAAAATCGGATGTAAATTTGTAATTTTCATGGAAGGAAAAAAACTCTAGTTCAGTTTCTACACAGCTATTTGTTAGGAATGCAGGATGGCGCAGCGTGATACTGCAAACCAAACGAAACACTAAGACACGCGGTTTCATAAGGTTGTCACCATTCACACCGCGCGGCCACTTCCTATTCGCTTCCAATCCCCGACAAAATGCTTTCTGATTATCATTACATTACATTAAGTAACACTTATAAGCTTTGAAAATAGCAAGCAAAATTAACGGGATAAATGACAGCGTCTTCTCATCGAAACCATTTGTACAAGCGCACTTAAAATCCAAAATTAGTAGTTCACAATTTTTCAATGCGCTTTACTCCTTTTTTGATAAAAAAAAACATTACAAATTTATAAATCACTCGCGAGAAACAACCAAAATTGTCGACGAGCTTTTAAGACATGTACTAACGAGCACGGAGGAGAAAAAAACACGTCTTCTTCGCCCAAAAGCACAGCCTACCATCCAGCTTTTTGAAGGAAGATTTTGTATGTTTACTTACAAGCTTGCTACACAGAGAAACCAAACTATCCAAAATTACGTCATTTTCACTCATCTTGACAGCTAAGTAAAACCAGTCATAATTGAGTTATTTGCAAAGTATCCAATTTTGAGTTTTTCGAAGAGACTCAATGCCGAGTGAAACTAACTGTTTAGTTAGAGGTGAATCAACTGTAAAAATAATCCAAAATTGAGTTTTCTGTTTTGAAAATATTACTCGAAAATGTGCTTTAGTAAACTTTCTTTCACTTAATTCAACAAAAGAAAATATAAATTCGAATAAAATAAAATGTATTTGAAAACATTCTCGAGTACATTAGAAAATTCATTGTTTGTTATTTACACTTGTGACATTTCAGCGATATGGTTGTTTTTTTGCTTGTGGTAATTTTGTGTTCCGAGCGAATGTTGCTTCAACACCTTGAAGTTGCCGTTGATGGTTTCTTCACACTCATCAATGCAGCAGTGTCTAAAATTTCAAAGCGACCAGAATAAAAATATGCACTCGAATAAGTAAAATAATTACACTTACCGGTTAATTTTTTGTAGTTTTCCGAGTCCATAATTTTCTCTAATTGCTTCATACCACGTATAGGCACCTCGGACGCGTTAAATTTTAAACTGAATACTAGGATTTACACCTAGACACTAGAAACGGTACGTCAAAACCAAATTCTCTTCCACCATTGTTGATAAAATGGCGATCAAAAATTTTCAGCCAAAACAAAGAGACAGCCCAACACTCCGATTTGGATAGTTTCGCAAAGGCGCCTCTCGCGTACATTGAAAACTTACTTCTCTTAAAATACCTTGTTGTGGGTAGAATCGAATTTTTAAATTATACTTGAGGGTTGAGTAAAAACTACACAGAAAGAAATCTTGTAGTAAAAACTACCATTTTACCCGACTACACCCGACTTTAAAACTACCATGAAATTTCAGTCAAATTTACTACGTTTATGGTAAAACCTTCAACGTTTGTGGTATATTTGCCAGACCTTATATTGATATCAAACGCACCATGGTTGATCTAATCGCAGGCATGGTAAAATCAAACGCATTTATAGTCAGCTGAAAATTGTTGGTGATTGCGCTTAATTTAACCCTCGAAATGGTAGTTTCTACTGCGGATTTTTTTTTTGCGTGTACCAACCAGTAAGAACAAAATTATATCCAAAATAGTAGTCCTATCAGAGTACTAGTTTTGATTACTGTCACACTTGATTTTGGATAGTTTGGTTTCTCCGTGTATGGGGGAAAATACACTGTTGCGAAAATATGACTTATATCTTATATGTTTTTTCACCCATACATGCTCAAACTCTTTAAAGTTAGATGAAATCAGAAGTCCCGAACGGAAATTTTACGGAAATGCAATGAGAACGCCTCTGCCAGACATTCTGTGCGTTGTAAGTAGGTCCCGCTCATCTCTAGAAACGTTATAATCACTACCAAAAATGTCTACACATTCAATACTGTCATTCCAACTAGTCTCGGAACCCAAAAAAAAATCGAAAAGTTGGAGCTTAAAATATGTTTATGTATTACACTCAATTTTAATGCACTCTTCATGCCGATATAAATTCCGAAGGATCGTAGCAAGCCGAGTTTTGAAGCTAACGTGTTTTGCTTTTGCTGCTTTGTTTTCGGTGAAAAATATATTTTAATTCTACCAGAATAAAAAGTTAAATTATAAATATCCGAGTGCTAATGGGTAAGACGCTGTGGATTTAATCGATTCTCACTCAAAGTGTATTGTGACCGTGTTTTGTCAGATAGGTATTGCGTCGGAAGTTTTATTTTCCCATTTCCTGTTTATTATTGCTTTGCCCCGCACCCGGACGAGCTTTTCTGCATTGGATAAGGAACTTGGTGAGGTCAGCATCAAGAATGTCTATTTTTGATTCTGGAAGTGTGAAAATTCTTCCCATATCAAAGTGAAGATTTTCATGCGGGCTTATATGTATATGATGATGACCGCAGAATGGACGTGTATGAACAGACATTCTTGAAACGGGTGGTTGGATTTTCAATAGAGCCGTCACCTTCAATCTCCAGGGCTTAAAATGTTTGCACATCGTGATGTGCATCGAAGAAATGCAGACAAGTTTCTTCCATAAAAGCACTGCCGGTCAGTGGGAGATTGATTGTATATACACAAACACACACTCTTCATGCGATTTAAATTCCGCCATATACCGGAATTTCAGTCGAAGGTGATTCTGAAGGAATAGATGGAAGTACAGTTATGTTTAAAACTATAGATATATTACTAGCCGCATCCGGTTCGTCCATAGTCAACCTCTGTAGAGTGCGTCAGGTCGAACGAAACCACGACCGCTCACAGGAACAGAGCGTGGAATGCTGCATCTTCGACCTGGGATTTGATATTTCACCATTTGAAAGTGATTCGGTCGATAGCTAGGTGAAGGTCTGAAGAACCGGTCCTTTGCTGTAGCAAGAAGCTCGGAATCTGGTCGCTTCTTTCGCCTTCTAGCTTCTTTAGCATTTGTTTCCAGATTTAAACGAAGTAATTTTCGTGCATCGTGATCGGTCCTGGTCCTGTCTGATTTCCAAACCTTCCTGGTACCTAGTAGGCGCCATCCTGAGTTATCATTGCAATTCAGCTCAGACTCCAACCTCCAAACTAGGGCAGGATTGAGATTACGAAGGTGAAGGTGAGCGCTCCGTGTTGATGCAACATCTGCTGACAGTGACTTCCCCGCTGGTGTTGAAGCTTGGCTTGGTTTGGTTCGTAGCTTGTTCCACAATTATCCGTTAGACTCACAACAGTTAAGTCTGCCTTTAACGCAATATTAGTGTTCACTATTGGCTCGGTGGATGTGTATTTTTTTTTCCAAGATCAAGATTAACACGCTTAGCAATGTCACTGCGGTGAACTGACTATATGTTTTGGATTATGTTTCCATCTTGACTTTTAATGATAAGATTTGTTCCCGTCTTCCGTCGCAGTGAGTATTGTTTTTGTAAGCAACAATAATGCTGCGATTAATTGTAATTTAAGTAGGTAACGAGAAACTGAACGTTTTCATTCATTTCACTGAACGTTTACATTGCTTATTGTGATTTCTAGTTGCGCCATTTGGCGCACTTTTGACTTTGTGAATTTACCATTGTGAGGAAAACCTCAATATGAAAACGTTATCCCCATCCTAAGTAGTAGAAACGATGTAGCACATCCGTGAGTCTCGATTTACAAAAAAAACCACGTCAAAACGCCTGAATCTCTTCTTAACGCAAAGGTTGTGGCTGCGATTGCTGTTGTTGTCTATCATCTTCTTCTGGTTCACGTTGCAATCGTTACAAGCTGATTTCCTCCTGTAAGATTTGAACTGATTTATGACGTTTCGAACAGTCTGAAAACCAATAGAAGATCATGAAAACGGTTGTAATATAAGAGGTAGATATAAGAGACATTGTTGCAGGGCCTTATTAGTGGTGAAAAACTGCTCGTGCCCAATCAAATGGGAATCACAATCGTTAAGACCAGTGTCACGAGCTAAGTGAGAATCGTAATAAGTGCCATAGCTTTACAAAAATATGTTCTCTGCATTCAAAAGTCTATTAAAAAACTGTCAGTAATGTCTATTTTCATAATGCCTATGGCAGCCCTGAAATTCCACAGCAGGAGAGATGGGCCTATCCAATAGAGATAGTATACCAGGGAGGAAGATTGCATGTGTACATTATTGGATGCTATTAGAAAGGACATTGAAATTCTGGGAACGTCGTATTTCTACTAAAATATGAACCATTCATTCAGAGGATTCATTCGATAACAGAAGGCTGTTTCAGTTCAGTGTATGAGAAGCAAGTAAAAGATGTGGCGATGGCGACGGCAGCTCCACTCTATCTCTATTTACTATTATCCTTATTGAGGAATCCAAGTAAGGCTAAGTGAGGTCAAATATCGTAGTTTCTAAAACTGCAGTTGATGATGACTTTCTGACTACTTTTTTTTTAACTGTATGGAATTGGTCACTATCGTTATTATCGATGATTTTCTGCTCATTTTATCGCCAACTACTATGCAGAAAGCTTGTCCATACTCTACGACGTTTACCTCACTTTTGCGTTACCTTGATTCCTCAATAGCCTATCCTTGTTAATCAGTTCTCTTTAACGACTTTCTCGCTCTGGTTTGTCGGTTTTCAATCGGCAGACAATGGAATTTGTGACTCTGCTTGCAGCTGAGTTTCGAGAGAAGCCGTTGTAAACTAAAACTTTCTCATTCAGCATAGAACATGCTACCCAGACGCGTCTCCGTCAAAATAACACAGCGTTTCAAACCAAAAACAAAGATTCCAATACCGCGAAGTGAAAAAGTGGAGTACTCTATCGTGTACTTGGGCCAAATGGGCTACTCAAGTATTGATCCAGGGGCTTATTACGGTTGTCACCTTCACTATCACTTCACTTACACATCACCTCACTTTTTTTTATGCTATTACTGGTATCACCGTGATCAAAAATGAAACCCGTGAGGTGGAAGTGATAGTGAGGTGAAAATCGTAGTAGCCCTCAGAAAATCTACGGTTTGCGTCACTTTTTTCGGTGGCGTGATGGTGCCGTGGCAACCATAATAACACCGAGTTCATTCGATCCGTCACCTCGGATAAACTCTTCCATATTTTTTCACTTGGGTGACATTCGTAATAAGGTTTTTTTTTTGTTTTAAATTCGTTTTAACCGTGAAGGGAAAACCGTAATAAGCCCCCCAATTTTAGAACGTTAGTTTCGAATTAATTATCGCTTGCATGCCTTTGATTCAATATCTTTCTTGATAACCACAGAATATTTTGCTTTTAGTTTTTAGTTATAGTTTTTAAGATAGATCTTTGAAATTGAGCATGAATATTCTGGAGAGTGAATACTTTTCCCTTCAAACTAAAGTTTGTCTGTTTCATTAGTACAGTTCAAAAACTAAGAAAAGAAATCAAATACAACAATTATAACCTGTCGGTCAAAACCAAAACTTATAAATGTTATGTAAGATAAGAACAATATTATAACCTAAATTCCTACGAATAAAATTACAGGACGAAAACCTGTCGTTTGATTCTTAGAACTAAAAGAAATCCGCATCACAACAGAGGCATCTTTTCAGCATAAGTTCACCCGGTTTAATGAGCAAATATAATTACTAGGCAAGAATGGTCCTCAAAGACAGTGAGAATACACTAATTGCGGGGACTCTTTCCACTGGATATAGATTGAGCGTGGGACTTACACTGCTTCCAGGTGGATTTTTCGATGCGTGGGAGCTGCTGGGGAGCTCAGTTAGTTCTCAGAGCAATTGGCGCCGTTGGTTTTTGACATGGGGCCGTAATTCGAAGGACGCAATAGGACCTCTTCCAGCCAACGACTACACCATGTACATTGCAAACGTCCACGTGANGATGTTATCATGGGCGGAGGTGGACGATGGAATGCAGCTAGATCGACAGAAAACATCCATCAAATGTCCCGGCGGATCTGGGTCAGGGGACAATTATAAAGGTTTCCACTCAACGCCGTCGCGGATGCCAACTACAACTTCTTCGAACATATGCAAAACGGAACCTTGAACATCTCCCGCGATGCACAACTGCCGGATCCAGATCTAGGTATCAACTAGGTTCGTATTCGTCGGCGATGAGGCATATCCGCTCATGAGGAATTTACCTCGACCTTATCCACGGTCACAGCATGATGAAGCGAAGGAATATTCCAACGTGCGGTAATCCAGGGGAAGGAAATGTGTCGAGTGCGCTTTTGGTATCATGACTACCAAGTGGAGAATCCTATGGAAGCCCATCGAAACTGGACTGGATCTTGCAGATGATATCGTTAAGGGGATGTGTATCTTCCATAACGTTATTATCGATCATGAAGTGGTCCATACGCTGCTGGAAAAACCTGCCGAGCAGGCTACAATTCAGCTTCCAGCTCGTACAATTCAGAAAGACAACTCGTACGAAATTTGCGCAAAAACCGGTCGCATTGTACGAGAGTATTTCATAACATTTGTAAACAACAATAAACATGGCTGAGTTCGAATGAAATTTGTTAAATAAATAATTAGGGTAACGGGATGTAATGTTAGCCTAGCTCCTTGATTCAGCCTATGTACCAAATATGTCATTATTTCTTCGATAATCAACAAAATCATGTTGCTATCAGCATGACCGATATATTTCAAAGCAATTGAGACATAATCAATCAATTTATAGTAGTTCACTTCCGCGTAGTTTTAGATTTCCTTGACTTTTTAGACACCATGGCTTTACTGATTAAGCTGAACAGATTATCTATGCGATCTTCAAATTATCTAAATTTGCCGAAATTGAACCTATAAACCAAATAATGCAGCCAAGATGTACATAATATAGTCACATGTTATACACTTACAGGCCACATTAGTAAAATAACAATGATTTAATAAGCAAACGGTGGGCCAAATGTTAGGGACATATTTTTTTCTATGTTCCCATATATGGCCTGTTGTATGGAAAGCGTAGTAAAAATGTTGTTATTGGTAACATTTACAATACAAATGTCTTAGTTCCAGTTAAATGTTGATCACCGAAAGAAAGAAAGAAAATCAATCGAATGGGACGAACTTGCATCCATGATTAGACCCAATTTGATACCCATAGACCAACATTACATCCGTATCCCTCGAAAGTTTCTGACTTTATAAAACGAGTTGTGCAGACTTTATAAAACGAGTTGTTTTTGTGATACGTTCTACCAGATGGCTTATTAAACATATCTTAGAAAGTGTATAGCTAGTTAAATTTTGTTTCCAGCTCAAATACTTTATGAGTTACAATGAAAAATGTAATCGATTGTTGCATATTAGGCTGAGTCAAGGGACACATACCCTACATCGGTATCGCTAAAAATCATTTAATTTTGCTTGTCCAGTTTTTATTTCCAAAAATCTTTCAGGTTATAATCAATCATTCTGCTTTAGAGTAAATCTTAGCATTTAGAATATATTCCCTTATATGTATTCTCCTCATATCCATATACACATACATACATATACAAACACACGGACGCCGTATCTAACGAAAGACACCGAAAGAAAAGATCTCTCATTGCTACCACAGAGAACAGATGAATTGGCTCATACGAATTTAACAAAAAAACATGTGTATGTCAATATTGTGGCGCCGTAGTGCGGCGACATTCCATACTATCTACTGACATCACGGTGAAAGCAATCCACCCATGGAAAGAGTTATTTTTCTCCAAGTGTTTTCTGTTTCATGGGAGTCGTTTTTATTTCTCCAAATTTAAGTTCTTTTGCCCTTGGTTTCCACGCATAAAGAACGGCCTGTGAAAAAAGTGGTAAAAATATATTACTCTTCCCTTGGATAAGAAACCGTGTGGATCAATTTTTGATCAATTTGTCATCCGGCACCCATGTATAAAACAGATCTTTTTTATCAGTTTAAACATCAACCAAGGTTGATGTCTTTCCATGTGAATTTGTTTCCATCCGCTTTTGGAAATCAACATCATCTTCAAGATATTCGCATTCCATCACGGGAAATAATCCACACATATTTATTGGCAAAAATCCATAGAAAATTCCACATAATACTGATGTGTTCACACATAAACAGCACCTTCTGAGAAGCACAAATGAAGTTTAAAAAAACAAATGAAAAGTATGTGTGGCCACTCATAGTGGTTATGTGTACACATAGGAATTATGTGTGGTTACAAATAGACATATTGCAAAAAATCATAGATGAGGCACATAGATATTATCATTGCTTTTTTATCAGTGATTGCGTTTTCTGTTGGCAAATTCTTTCCCAATCAAATTACCAACTTTTGATAACTTATCGGAATCCTCACCGGAACCATAAAAACTACATTTTATAATAATGAGTAGAACTAGTAGTTGTAGTTGTGAGTAGTTCCAATTTATATGATTTTGGGTTACCTTTACTCAATTTTGGGTAAATCCGGATGAGCGTGTTTTCAATGTCCCTTTGTCAAAATTGAAACACTTGCGCCACCCCATTAGACATTCCATACTAATTTGAATCGACAGTTCCGTTTATGATCACAAGCGGGCGTTTGAGTCTGGACGTCTGTTCTCTGTGTTGCTACTTAGGTCGTTTAAAAAAGTTACGTGAGATTTGTTTTCATTTTTTACGGTAATAGTCGTATCATCTAACCAAATAATTCGGAGTTGGAGTAGAAGCTATTCATTATTAATTTTGCATCACTTGTTCTTAATTATCAAAAAGCTAACATATATTGGATTTAAAAATCATTTTTGCGTAGCTAAACTGTATATTGGCGATTCAACTAAAGAGTAATATTGTCTCTGAGTAAAGATTACGATCATACTACGGAATATTCATTTTCGTTTTACAATAGCTTGTTGTTGTTGTTGACTTTAGCTAGACTTCATGATGTTGGTGTACTCTGGTAAGACGAGGGCAATGGAGTAATTCCGGCGAAGGGTGCATTAATGTTATGAGGCAAAACGGAATGAAAAGGATGTGTGTGTGTGTATGTGTGTGTGTGTGTGGGGGGGGGGGGGGGGGTTTGGCTGTGTGTATAAAGGGTGTATTCGATAAAAATGGCACACACATATATACTCATCAAAATTAAACTGATTATCGGATTTTCTTGAAATTTTCAGGGAATGAAGAACTACTTATGAGTTTTGATTTACAGCATTTGTTTTATTCAATTTCGTCTCCCATCCCGAATGCCCGCACCTTCCTTTTCACTCCACCCATCAAATTTTGTACAACCGATTTTCCCAGTGATTTTGTTGTTTTTACCCAAATTTTCTTCAATTTTAGCTCTGTTTTTATAGTTTTGGGATGTTTGCGAAGTTCCGTTTTCATAATTGCCCAGAATTTTTCAATTGGACGAAGTTCCGGTGAATTTTGGTGGGTTCATATCCTTTGGCACAAAATTGACTCCGCTGGCTCGGTACCACTCCAATACGTTTCGAGCGTAGTGGCAGGATGCTAGATCAGGCCAAAACAGAGTTGATCCTTTGTGCTTCTTAATGAATGGCAAGAGACGCTTCTTAAGGCACTCTTCCGTGTAAATCGCACCGTTTATTGTTCCGGAAGTGATGAAGGGAGCACTTATTTCACCACATCCGCAAATCGCCTGCCAGATTAGAAACTTCTTTGCAAATTTCGATAGTTTCTTCTCTCGAACATCCTCCGGAACATCGAACTTCGACTTGGCAACGAAATATTCTTGCCCAGGAAGTTGACGGAAGTCGGCCTTGACGTATGTTTCGTCATCCATCACGCTGCAACCGGATTTGGTGAGCAGCTTCGTGTAAAGTTTCCGGGCGCGGGTTTTCGCAGTGATGTTTTGTTTTTCATTCCGGTTTGGGGCTTTTTGCACTTTGTAAACATGTAACCCAGCACGCTTCATGGTTTTCTGCACAAAACCGACTGACACCTTAGACTTTTTAGCGACATCTCGAATTGACATGTTTGGACGGTTCTTGAATTGTTGTACGACTTTCCTGGCCATTTTACTGTCCATTGGACCACTTTTACGACCACTCCCTTCCTTCCTTTGGACACTCAGACGCTCCTTGAAGGTTCTTATTACACGAGACACAGTTGTATTTGCAATTCAAAGCCTTTTAGCAATCCACCGGTGGGACGCCCCTGGATTTTGATTGTGAGTGCACAAAATTTTCTCACGGACAATTTCTTGTTTCGACCACATGACTGGAACTACTGAATGTATAACTATGAAACTTGTCACATGTAAATAATACACTATGGATAAGATCTACTCAAATTTCTAGGTTTTTTACTCATACGATTCAAAAGTTACAGAAGATTTTCTGTGTGCCATTTTTATCGAATACACCCTTTACAATCCAACGCCCCCCGTTCGGCAGTGATTTTATGGAAGAAAAATGTTTGCAGTTAAACGAACTGTTGTCGACTTGACAAACATTTTTAGTCCGGAAGTCGGAAGGTGATAGCCCTGTGGGGTTCCAGTGACCCATTTCAGAATGTCTGGTTACTCACGTCCATTCCGAGGTCACTTTCACTTACAACAAGCCCAGCATAAACATAGTACAAACATCAAATGGACATCGATACAGTGCGTACACTTCCGGCATCAAATGTTAATATTTTGAGGATGGCACGTATTTAGCAGTATCGTTCAAATTCAGAAAGATCTCACCGGATATAGTTGCTGATGTTCAGTCTTTCATTTGGCCGGCTTCCCTGTGATGCTAAAGGATGCATTTATGTCTCTACAGAAGTAGCACTCCGAATGCAACAGTCCCAATGCAATTAGTACTTCGCACACAAATACAATACCATGACAATCACAGGTAAAAAACACTTCCGAGAAGAAATATAAACAAAAAACGTGGAGATTTTATGATTTCACTGCTTATTTAGGTTGAATAACGAATATATTTTTGATTTTATTTTTCGCGAAAAGGACGCCGCAAATACAAAACACGTCAGTTTCCAAGCACGGCTTGCTGCGATCTTTTTCAAAACATTGAACTCATAAATCTTCGTGTGAAATTGAAGCCTCAATTATAAGTTTCATATTTGCGAAGGTGACCAAAATAGATGGCGCCCTTTTTAAAATTTGCCTTGCTTCACAATTTCTACTTTATCTCGAATTTTAACTCATGTGTCAGCCACTGACATAGTTCAAATTGAGAAATATCTTAGAGAGCATATGTCGGGTATACGGCCTTACGCCATATTCAATTACAACAAGTTGCAGCTTTATTTACTCAGTTGTTGCCTACTTCCAACCGAATTCAGCACACCACCCACCTGAAAATGTATGCACCAACAGTACGTAGGCAGTCGTTCGCCGCACGCACATCGCGACATCCAACAACAAAAAATGCTCCATTCCGTCGGAAGTTCATCGCTTCGTGTCCTGATCTTAATTTTAGTTTCGACCGCCCAAATCACCCGCTGTTCTCCGATTGTGAATGGAGCCCCACCGCGTGAACCGGATCAGTTCAATTTCGCTGTGTCCCTCCAACGGATGCTGCCCAATGGAACGCTGGTACACTTTTGCGGAGGCACTTACCTGGGACTAGGTTGGATTCTGACAGCCAATCATTGCACCGTCGGGAGGTGGTACCTTCGTATCATTTGTGTTGTACGTTAATTCAAATTCGATGCGTTTTCAGCACCAGAGATGCCACGATTTACGCCCACTTGGGTGGATTACCACTAAGTACCGGCAACGGATCAAACTTGTACCGAGTGCGGACGGTACTCAGCCATCCGGATTACAACGCGTAAGTACTCTAGTCCGAATGCGATGGTCATAAGGCTTTCTTTTCTTCGTTCCTGAACAGAGTCACCCTGAGCGGTGATATCGCGCTGCTTCAACTCAGCGGTTTTACCAACCAACAGGATTCGAATTCTCTTCCGCTTCTAGACAAGATGGTATCCAGTACCCTTTTATTACCTCCGTCGTCGAGTAACAGTTTCGGTATGCTAAACACGGAAGTCGGTGAGGAGTGTCACATTTTTGGATACGGATCGGCTTCCTATTACGGTGACGGCAGCGATCGGCTGCAGTACGGACCGGTGCGGCCGCTGAGCTTTGCCCGGTGTGTGCAACTGTTGGGACCCGTTGTGGCGCCGGTCGCACCAAATTCTGGAATGTTTTGCGCACTCGGCTATACCGATGCTTGTAGGGTGGGTGATCCGACTTGAACTTACGAGAGAGAATATCTTAACTAACTACCTACACTATGAATTTGCATTGTCTTATCGACAGGGAGATTCCGGAAGTGGGCTGGTGTGTCGGCGACGATCTTTAGGACCCTACACGCTACGCGGAATCATCTCGTATGGAGCGGGTTGTGGTGCCCCGGCTTCGCCCGGTGTCTACACCGATGTGAGTTTCTATCGCCGTTGGATCGACGAACAAATTTCATCCAGCTTCTTGAATCAAATGGCTAATATTGTTTAACTGGTTTAGATGTAATTATTTCTTGGATCTTAATGTCTAATTTGGCACAAAGTGAATATCACCCACCCTACTGCTTCATAGGTTCTCGATCCTCAGTGGGATCCGCTGCCTGTCTGGCGTGATCTTTTAGGGCCGCGTCTTTAGTTTCCGGATGGCAGGGAGTTAACATTCCGGCGAGGAGAATTGTTATGCCGCAGATTGTCGTTGAATCCACCAGGCTGGTTGGCCAAGCAGATCCCGATAACGGGGACAGCAATCGATCCGACATGGGCCATTGTCGAGCAAATTCCAAGGGCTGTATTTCGGATTTCGGCAGGGAATAGTTCGGCCGTGTGGAGCGTGACTACTGCATAGACGGCCTGTGATGCCTGAGCGACCTAGCATGGCCAGTGTGACCAAAAGGGTTGTGCTTTCTTTGGACACTCCGGAGCACCACCAGCAGACAGATTCCCGCATAAAGGAAGAAACAAAACGATGTACTCCTGCGGCCGTAATATGCGAGCACAATCATCGAGATTATGTACGCCAGGATGTCCACCGATCCTGTGGTGGCCACGTAAACGTTCCTATTGGCCGCAAAATTGTCGGCGTTGAGAGCGGTCACGTAGTAGCAGAGCGACGTGACGCACCACACAAAATGGCAAATCAATGCCCGTCGACAGAGGGCAGGAGTTCCGTACAGTTTGCCAAATTCGCTGAAGGACTGCTTGAACCGCACCATTAGAGGCACTTTTTGTGGTTCAATGTCTTTGGCAACGGCTGCGGCCAGCTCTTCTGGGCTGAGTTCCTTCTCGCTGTTACACAGCTCCGCGGGAGCTCTCCGACCGAATACCATCCGATAGGCGCGACGTTCTCGCCCTTTGCTCAGAAGCCAGCGGGGCGATTCGACCAAGAAGCTGTGCAGATTCGGGAAAAAAATATCAAACATTACTAGGACAGTTCATGGCCAACCGAGCCACAGTGGGATAGAACTGATGAAAACTATGGAAACTAAGGCTCGAGGTCAACAATATAGTGCTAGTCCCATGTGGAATTTCCTGGAAAACCGAATAGAGCTGTTTCAACTACCGTACGACTCTATGAACGAAGATATGACTAGTTTTACCCCACTTCCCCGTATATTCTTGAATAATTTATAGACAGCTTTGCACGGCGAGTCTCAAGATCAACAAAATAGTGCTAGTCCCATGTGAAATTTCCTGGATAATCGAATAAAAGCTGTTTCAACTACCGCACAGCTCTGTGAACGAAGATATGACTGGGTTTACCCCACTTCCCCTTGTGTTCTTGAATAATTTAAAGATATCTTTGCTCGGAGTCGCTCAAGATGAACAAAATAGGGCTAGTTCGAACTGAAATTTTCTGGAGAGCCGAATACATGTTGTTTTTCATACTGCACGGCTCTGTGAACAAAGATTTAGCTGATTTTATTCCACTTCCTCTTATATTTTTGGGATAAATAATTCAACTATAAGGGTTAAACTGGGGTGAAATCTGCGATATCTTTGTTCACAGAGCCGTCTGATGGTTGAAACAACCTCTACTCGATTTTCCAGGAAATTTCATATAGGACTAGTCCTATTTTGTTGATTTTGAGCGACTCCGAGCAAAGATATCTATAAATTATTCAATAATATAAGGAGAAGTGGGGTAAAATCAGCCATATCTTTGTTCACAGAGCCGTGCAGTAGATGAAATAACTTCTATTCGATTTGTCAGGAAATTTTAAATATGACTAGTCTTATTTATTTGATCTGGAGCCACCCCGAGCAAAGATATCTATAAACTATTCAATAATATAAGAGGAAGTGGGGTAAAACTAGTCATATCTTCGTTCACAGAGTCGTGCGGTAGTTGAAACAGCTCTATTCGGTTTTCTAGGGAATTTCACATAGGACTAGCACTATATTGTTGATCTCGAGCCTCTCCGTGCAAAGATATTTAGAAATTATTCAAGAATATAAGGGGAAGTAGGGTAAAATAAGCTCTATAACTCCACAACTATATCCGTGCGGTGATTGAAATCAGTTCCATTCGATTTCCCAGACAATTTCCCAGCGGAAATGGCTTTGTTTATAAGCCACCCTTAAAAGCGACAAAAGTTACATATTTCTTCCTTAGTTTTCATCCGTTCTTGCCCACCGTGCGACCTCTCATACTCACTAGAGATGAATGGCCAAAAGGAACGATGGAATCGTCAGGGCTAGCGACAAATCCCGCCACGACTGAATGTAGTAAGCGGCCAGTGCCAGAATCAGCATACCGATCGGATATGAGAAGTTAAAGGCAATGCTCATCCAAGATCGATGCCGCGTCCCGATATTTTCCGTTACTGTCAAATTAGAAAATTAATAAATGTTCGATCGCTCACAATCACACCGTTATCATACTTACACAGAGCAAATGCCGGATAGAACACCCCCGAGGCGGATGCCCCCAATCCAATCCGTCCCAGCAGCAGGAGAATGTAGACCGGCGAGAAGGTGGTCAACAAACTGGCCACCACATACAGCAGAGCCGCTATGGTGAAGCTGCTTTTGCGGCCGTATTTATCCGAGAGGATTCCGAACGTAGAAGCTCCGAAAAATTTCCCCACGGACAGTGCCACCTGGACGGTTGATCGCAGGGCTGTCCTCTCGCAAATCAGATCCCATTCGGAAACGATCGACGCGCCCGGTTCTTGCTGATAGTGCATCTCAAATCCGGCCGTACCCAAACAGGACACCTCTCGTGGCTGAGGTTTACCGCCGACGTACGCCAGCGCCTCCTGATAGTTCATCTCCGCCAGCCGGTCATAATCCCAGTTGAGAATCGAGCACGTGCCGTTCTGTGCGAGGCCACTGCAATTGAAATAACGGTTTTATCAAACTGAAACATTAAGGTGAAGGCGGCGGCAGAGAATTACCTGACGGTGGAAATGTTTCGGATTTCCTCGTGGGTCCATCCTCGGTGAAGCAAATTCGGCACGACACAGTAGTAGTTTTCCGGCATCTGTCCCAGGAAGACGTACGACGACACGTGGAATCCATTGAGGATGTTTGGCGTCAGGCAGAGGATGAAGAGAACCCTGCGAAGGTGAAAATGTTTTGTTTGCAGGTTAAAACGATAACGTCAATAAACTGGTTTCGGATAAAGCAGAGATAACACGGGGTCAGCCTACTGCCATTGAAAATAACAGGAAACCGGAAAAATAGCAAATCACTCGTATATTTACGCGAAATCTAACCGCAATTGAACTCCCGTGAAGGTTGAATGATCGTGAGAACCTGCACATTAATCAATGGCAACGTGTCACCGTTTTGTGGTGAGTTTTGCTTGATGCGGCAATCTCGATGTATATATGGGAAACAATCAAACAAATACTACAGGTAGTTTGCTTGTTTGATGGTCACTTTATGTTGCGTCATCGTGTGACGTTTTGCTGGGTGCGTGAAATTGAATTTGAAACAGTGACAGAAATTTTGCAACACCCACTCAGTAGAATCTGAACAGCGAATGCAATGCCGTTTTACAATGGTTCTAGTACCTTAGCTTAGTGGGTAGTTTATCGTTTTATCACGTATAACTGGCGACGCGTTGCAAACAATAACCGCGCGGGCATTGACGGTTTACTTTTGGTTTAAGTGTCAGGTTAAAGTGGGCAAACTATCGTTATCGTCTAGTCGCCAGTCATCGTTCTAGTTCTGTTTTGAACGGTCAATTACACCACGAAAGAGAAAGCTCAGCTCATTACGGATAGAGAGTTGCTTCGCTGTTCAATCCAGTCACTACTAGCTAGTCCCTATCAATAAATGACAATAATAGGTATAATAGCAAACTGAACGGCACAGATAAGAGTGACAAGTGCCTCTTCTAGTACTCGAAGGTTTATTGGCTACGGTCAGTGGTGATTTAGTCATGCGATCATCCCATAGGTGTTTATTTGCTGGTTCAACGTGTTATTGAATATTTGATCTGCTTGCCCTTGATGGTTAATGGCGCGTTCTATAGGGTTCCCAGAATTTTGAAATTTTTATTTAAGTACTTTACGAGTCACAAAGGCATTTGTTCCTTATTCCTTATGTCACTCTGAAGCTCTCGCTACATTGGAGCCAAATTTGTATGGGAAAAATCATTAAAATGTGGGGAGACTGTGCTATCGATAGCAGTAGGCCATGCTTTATATATGTAAATTTGGGGGATAATAAATGGTGCATCAAGAGGAAGCTCAAAGCTATTTCCTTTTAGAATCCGGAATAATAAAATCATCTGTATCTCGGTAACGGATTGACGTACAAATAAGTTTAATTCCTCAAAAAAAAAGGTAATTAAATATATTTTAAGGAAAAATATCAATACTTTTATTCCTCCCATCAATCGCGGCAGACCTCCGGAGTCAACTTCCTTGGCACATTTGTTCCACATTTTGGTCATCTGAGTCGCGTTTCGAGCCGGTTTTCCACTTTTCTTAAG
Organism: Aedes japonicus; assembly: GCA_034211315.2. Classification (NCBI taxonomy): domain Eukaryota; kingdom Metazoa; phylum Arthropoda; class Insecta; order Diptera; family Culicidae; genus Aedes; species Aedes japonicus. The sequence continues at coordinate 33,433 of JASCZW010014646.1, forward strand.
TTTCCGCTTCATTATTGCCCAAAATCTCTCGATAGGCCGGAACTGCGGGCAGTTGGGTGGATTTATATTTGATTCTTCGGAAAGTAGTGGACTGTACTATCGGTCTATATTTCAAGTTTCGGTTTTTGCAATAAAAATCAAACGCGACCGTTTCACTCAACTGATGGAATAGAACTTGTATTTTCATGTTTGGTGGGAGAGATACAAAGCAAGTGTAGAGTTAGTTTTTCGGCACAGAGGGTGCTAGGGTGTCTATTACGTGGGGGTGCTCAAGTAGTCGAACATCATCCCCGGGTTGAAATACCTATTTCAAACTTTATCTTCATCGAATGGCAGCATGCAGATTCCAGTAACTGCCCTTTTGAATTCTCTTCCATTCGGAAGCTGCACCGTAACAACACGAGTCACGCCATCGTCGCCAGGGTGCGTCGCGGTGATCCTTCCTAGTGCCCACTGCAATGGTGGGGGTTCTTGTCCATGAGTAGCACTAAAGCGCCTTCAGCAATCTGCTTCGTCTTCAACCATTTCTGCCGATTCTAGAGCTCCGGCTCTTCCAAAAATGTTGCACCATGCCTTGCACCAGTTGCCATCTCGAGAGGGTATTCTGTTTCAGGTCCAGGTAGGACGGTTCAGCAACGGCTTGCATTTCACGCCCAATCAAGAAGTGCGCTGGTGTTATGGCGGTGTAGTCGCTCGGATCGTCAGAACACGGTGCGAGAGGCCGTGAATTAAGAATCGCCTCAATTTGCGCCAACGTTGTGTATAACTCTTCGTAAGATAATTTGCGATCTCCTACGATTCGAGTTAGGTGGTGCTATACCTGCTTCACGCCAGCCTCCCAAATGCCTCCGAAGTGGGGGCTGCGTGCTGGGATAAAAGATCACTCCATCCCCTTTTCGGTGCAGAAGCTCGTTATCTTCTTAGTAGCACACTGAGTCTGGAACAGCTGCCATAACTCGTGAAGCTCTGATTTGGCCCCGACAAAATTAGTCGCATTGTCGGAACGCATCGATTTTAGGTACCCGCGTCGGCTGGTAAAACGTTTCAACGCTGCGAGAAACGCATCAGTCGTCATACATACTGCATACATACAAACAGGCTCACGTAGGCCTTGTTGATCGTCGGTTTTCGTGCTGTAGATGACGACTTGATCCAAAACGGACCGGCGTAGTCCACTCCGGTATTAGAAAACACTGGAGCTGGTCGAACTCGGTACGACGGCAAGTCGCCCATCAATTGTGTTGTCTTCAGGGGGTTGGCCTTAAAACATGCAATACAATTTCGAATTACCTTGCGTATTGTAGCCTTCACATTCAGTGGCCAGTCTCGCTGGCGAACAAGCGCGAGCAGACCTTTCTGCCCGATATGGAAATTCGCCAGATGCAGATCGCGAACTAGCGCTTCGGTAATCGGATGCTTCTTGGGAGTAGCATTTGATGACGGCTATCGTATCGTAGGCCACTCGTAGAATACCGTCTTCGGGATCCAGAAAAGCTTTCAGTCCATTCAGTCGATGCTTCGTATACGCACCGTCACAAAGAGCAAGGATTTCGGGCTCGTCGAAAATCTTCAACCGCTGGGGAGTCACAAGAGCCAGTGTTACACCAGCCCGCATTTCAGGAAGTTCTTCATCGGGTATCTCTGCTTCCTCGATCGTCTGGATGACGGGGCGATTCAGTATGGGCGGACCATCCCACCACATCTTGGACACCACAAGCCTTTTCGGTTGTTCTCCACGCGAGATCAGATCGGCGGGATTTTCGTGTGTTGGAATGTAGCGCCAAATGTAATTCGATGTAATTTGTTTAATTTCAGCTACCCGATTGGACACGTAGGCGAGCATCATGTGCGGTGACCTCTTAATCCACGCCAGCACAATTGTAGAATCGCTCCAGAGATTGACAGATTCAAATTCCAACTCCGTAGCGTCAAGAAACTTCAAGCACAGTTTGGCGAGTAGTAAAGCCGCAAAGAGCTCTGCGCGTGGCATCGTGACAGCCTTTTTCTTCGCGTTCTTCTTCGGTAGGATACGAGACTTGCTGCAAATCAGCTTCATTCGAACGGTGCCGTCTGCGAAAATTGCACGCGTGTAGAGGCATGCCCCATACGCTTGGTCAGAGGCATCAGAGAATCCATGTAATTCGAGCTGATGCGGATCATTCCAGGAGATCCACCTCGGCAGCTGAACTGCATTCAAAAGCGTCATTTCCTTTCGTAATCTCCGCCACTTAGAGCCAACGTCAGCGGGAACCGAATCGTCCCAGTCAATTTGCAGCTCGCCTACCTCTCGCAGAATGAGTTTCGCAGTAGCAATCACCGGACCGAAATAGCCCAGTGGATCAAAGATTTTTGCAAGCTGGCTCAAAAGCTTTCTTCGTGTCACGTCGCCTAAATCGTCTTCGGAGATGGACACAGAAAACCAGTCCTCGGTTGGATTCCACGTCACGCTCAAAGTCTTCACAATCATCTTCGAGCTGTCATCCGTAACCACGAAAGAGCATCAGGTACACCTTCAAGGATGTCTGGGTGATTTGCGCACCATTTGTGAGCATCGAAGCAACCTTTTGCCAACAATCCTATCACTTCTCGTTGGAGTTGGCATGCTGCAGCTAGAGTGTCGGCACCCGTCAGGATGTCGTCCATGTACGTACCTTTTTCGACTACGTTCGCGGCTTCAGGGAATTCTTGTTCGTAATCCGTGGCGGTCTGCTTGAGCGCCATGGTAGCTTGAAAGGGTGATGGCCCCAAGCCATACGCAACCGTCAGCAGTTCACGAACTGTCAACGGATCGTTTCGATTGTACCGCCAGAAAATTCGTTGGTACCTCGTGTCATATGTACGCCGACCTGGAGAAACATCTTGGCAATATCCAGCGTGAAGACGTACTGGAATCCCCGAAAACGGAGCAGAATAGCGGCGAGGTCGTTCTGGACGGTTGGGCCAGTCAGCAGTACGTCGTTTATGGAAACGCCAGAGGACGTTTTTGCAAACCCATCAAATACGACACTCAATTTGGTCGTCGTACTTGTTGGCCTCAGTACGCAGTGGTGCGGTAAATAAAATACCGAACTCGGTGCCTCGGTCGATTCCTCTTGCACTTCACGCATGTGGCCGAGCTGCTCATATTCCCGAATAAATTCAGAGTACTGATTCTTCAGTTCCGACTGTTTGTCCAGTTTTCGCTCCAGGTGCAAGAACCGCTTCAACGCCATCTCACGGGATTCACCCAGCTCGTACTTTCGTTCGCTGAAGGGATGTTGCACTACATATCGACCTTCAGCTGTTCGTTGATGTGTGTGTGTCGATAATGCTCTAGGCATCGTTCGTCGTCCGCCGTAGGATGTGTATGGATCTGGTCGCAGGCCTCCACACTGTAGAAGCTCTTCAGCAGCTCAATTAACGGCTCGTCGTCAACAGTCTGGCAGAATGTGCGCGCGACGACTGGCGCGTCGTTTGCGATTACTCCTCCAGCGATCCACCCAAGCTTGGTGTTTGTCAAAACTGGCAGATTCGGGCCGAGTTCGATTCGGTCATTCTCCGGCAGGTCCCAAAAGTATTCGGCGCCGATCAGCATATCAACGCGTCCTCGTTTGTAGAATGTCGGATCGGCTAGCTCTTGCTTACTCGAGATAGGCCAGTCCGAAACATCGAAGGATTTCACCGGCAAGTCACCAGTGATTCGGGGGTCACCAGCAAGTTCAAGTTACAGTGGTGCGAAGCATACGGCGAATTCGTGTGTTATTGCCGTTCAATCCGCTAACAGTATAGTCAGTAGGCTCCATTTTCAGCGCGAGCAGATTTGCAAATCTCTCCGTTACAAAATTCATTTGCGTCGCGGAGTCCAGGAGCACTCGACAAGGATAGGGAGTGCTGCACAAGCCGTGGGCCAACACCACGGCAGTCGAAAGCAAAGTTTGCTTCATCGTACCACCAACACTTGCACACAACGTAGTCGTCGCACCGGTAGTACAATTACTGGAAACTGCTGGTACAATTTCCGAGCTCGACTTTTGGTGACGAAACTTTTCTTCAACGTTCTGTTTGGTTGCTTGCTGGCTCGATAAGAACGAAATCCTGCTCGCAAACGAATTCTTCGAACGGTACTGCGAGCAGCAGCGTATTTTTGTGCGATTTCATTATCTGATAGTCCAGGGTTTGCCCTGACGGTCCTCAACACCTTCTGGTTCAGCTTGCGGTCGTATGTTCCAGTAAGACGCTTACCTTGAGGCACTCGATCCACGCTTTTTGCTCCCTGAAACGTTGGAGCACATCATACACGGTTGATTTGGCGATTTTCAACATTTTTGCAATTTTTGTTGTTGATGGATTATCAACGTGGGTGTGCAGAATTTTTTCTCTCCTCATCTTCTTTCATCTGGAATAACTTTTGACTCACTTTTATACCACAGAAAATGGGTGCCTAGGTAAACCAACCGCTGTAAAAGAATTCTTGCAGCGGTCACTTTCCGTGCCGCTGCAACACAATGAGTGATTCCGGATTCTAACTGGACAGAACTTTAAGACGTGTCTCTTTATTACTGTGTGATAAGTTATTTCTTGATCCGGAGTACCACATCTGGCGACGGGGATGGGTTCAGTATATGTTACGCTTGAAAAAAGCAACAAAAGTGCACGAGTAAACTCTTTGAAGGCACGAAACAACTGCCGTTACGCAGAAAATGAAATTTCGTGAACCTCGTACTTCTTCAGTGTCTCGTACTAATAACTCGACTCGGAACTCGGAAGTCGAGTTATTAGTACGAGACACTGAAGAAGTCTGCACATTGTAGACGAAATACGCGATCTGACGAAGATAAGCAAAGGTAGTTGGAATTAAATGGAGATTACTAATTTTTCTTCTAATTTATAGCTATGCACAGCCTGTTTTATGTAAACATGCGTGACGTAGATCTCCAAAAACAACAATTTACAACAGCAGCAAATCACGAGGTGGAATGTTTATTTACGGTAATTGGTATAGTTTTGAAAAGGTTTCGGCTGAAAAGTGCCTTTTTGTGCACTAAAAGGATGCGTACAAAGACTTAACACGGTTTGTTATCATTCGCTTGTTTTTGGAGTTTTACGTCACAACCCGAAATCATGACTTGTTTACACATTTTTCGTTACTAATACCGACAAACACCTTGCTCTTCGGCACCTGTATACCTGTATGAGGTCATTGAGGTCTTCGAGCAACGGAAACAAATGATATTCAAATGCCAATACTCTCGCTTTCTTTGACAATGCCTTACGCATTAGGGCATCTTCAACGGTGGTCCAAATCGTGGTTTGGATTTATTTTTTAAGACCAAAGGCAAGTACATCGTTGCACCGGTGTTATAAGTTTCGTTTTATACCATATCTATTTTGCATTTTGTGTTTATTCAGACTACATTTCGCACATTGTTTTACATGGTTTGCAATCGTGCCTTTCATATTGTACCAGTAGTATTTCGATCTTAATCGATTCAATAATCTGCTAATACTCAACGTGACCTCCGTAGGAGTGTCGTGGTTTTCAGAGATAATTTTTTTATATATCGTCTTCATCGACTATAACTTGAGCTGGTGTATAAATTATAATCGTAATGTTTTTCAGTAGTTTATTACATGCTTCCTTAAATGTTTCTCGAGAAATAATTGAAAATAATAGGGTAAGGGGATGTAATGTTAGCCTAGCTCCTTCATTCGGCCTATGTACCAAATGTGTCATTATTTTAGCGAAGATAAACAAAATCATGTTGCTATTAGCATAACCGATGTAATCCAGAAGCAATTGAGATAATATTAATCAACTTCTAGTTGTTCACTTCCGCGTAATTTTCGATTTCTTGAACTTTGAGGCATCATGATTTTACTGGTTAAGCTGAACAGATGATCTACGATCTTCAAATGATCTATATTTGGCTTAATTGAATCGATATAGAAAGTAATGCCGTCTGGATGTGCAGAAAATAGTTACACGTTACAAACTA
>JASCZW010014647.1:0-22407 GCA_034211315.2 Aedes japonicus
CATCTTTAAAGCCGACATGTGTACAAAGTGGCCCACTCTATAGACGCTTGTGAAAAACAAAATTAATAAAACCTTTCCAAGACCATAAAAATTTTGAAAATGTTCTAGTGAAGGATGTAATGTCCACTTGAGAACCATCATAAAACCTATTGGCTGTCATCAAAACCAGTGTAGGGCCGAATGGCCACATCTGGCAAACTTCCCGGCGATATCATGGTTGGTTTTTGTTGTTCTGCTTTGTTCGATTCTCTGCTCTTCTGATTCATTCAACAGTAAATAATGGCTAAGAAAAAAGCTCAAGTGTTGCGGGAAATTATGTTTGATAGCAAAATATATGAAACAAATTGAGTTTTTTTTATAGCGTATCATGCCCCAAATCCTATGCGCATTTAATTTTATGGTGAATATTGGCACGATAAGAGCTGAAAATTAATGCGCCTCGGAAATTATGCGAGTTTACAACAACAAAAACAAAATTGAATGAAATATATTCGATAAATTAATCAAGAAACTTCTGAAAATTGATGGAACTCAATAAGGTTTTCTGAACGAATACCGAAATTTGTCTCAGATCTACAGTTCAATTGTATTACATTGATCAAAATTTGGTGTATTTATTTTTCCACATTCCAATTATTTCATATATTTCAATATGGCGATTGCAAGAAATCACAGTTTTGCCCAAAAGCCAATTTATCTTAGCAATGGCTACTTTAAAACTATCTGGTTGCTTAGTTGCTTCAATCATTTAATGCATTTATTGGAGGCAAAATGGTTTTAAAATACTTTTTCAACTGACCATAATAAGATAATATGAATGGGTCCTAAAACGGCTTTTCAAAACAGCATTTTATGAGTTTACAAAGTCAAAATAAAACCTTTGATGGGAGTAAAAGGAATTTTAGAAACTCAAGGACACATTGTTAAGCAGCTGTGAAGGTTCTTATAAACCTGACTAAAATTTGAAACCTATTGGCATCTCTTGCTGCCATAATGAAACCGAATAGATTTCTAGTGGCTTTCATAAAATTTTAATAAAACCTAATAAAGCTGGATGGTTTTGGAAATGTTACTTGGGAATAGCTTGCCAGACTAAAACCTATTACCCAAATTTTTCGGTTTGGTATCGCACATCATCTAGCACATCTGTCCTCTGCTCAGCGTTGAACAATTTGGCGTACGTCTCATCGTGTCCACCAAAATGCACCGGCTCGGCTTTTGAAGGAGAACGTCGTACAAGTTCCGTGGACCGTATTTCTCGAAGAAGTTTTCTGTGAATCCGTCCTTCTGGGTGCTTTCTGTTTCTTGTAGGTTCTGATACTGTTACGCTTTTGATATTCTGCACAGTTTCAACGCTAATGTACAACTTTTTCGGCAATTTCTAGAATGGAACACGGCTGTGCGATTTACATAAGACGAGACGCTGCCAGCTCCTTTTTCTAGTCCGATGCCCTTTTTTGCGTCCAGATTTCGATAAATCTTTGCAATATTTCATTACGTTCATTAAGTCTTAATAAGTGAATTAAGAAAGTGAACTTTTTAATGAACATTTCTTTTGCTTAGATAAGCCAGTATAGTGGAAAAATTATGGATTATAGTCGCACCAGTTTTTCCTTCGCAATTTCTTACAAACTTGTACAAACGCCTGATCTTAAGTTTTTCTTATTTACCTTTTCTTCATGAACAATTTGATCGTTTTTAAGGTACTTCATCATACTCATTGTATAACTTGCAGGTCAGTACCATTATCTTTGGACCTCTAGAAAAAGTCCGTTTAATTACGGTAATTGACAAAAGAAAACGAGTGATAATTACCCATTGCTACTTAGGTCCTTTTGAACGATTGTGCGACAATTGTTCGGAACCTTCGATTCTAACTACGCCATTTCCTGTTGAACACCATGTTTACACCATCATGAAGCAACGAATACTCAACCTTGTGCGAAACACTGGAAGGCTAATAGCTCGTTAGAATCGATCTACTTGAATAAAAGTTTTGCCCTTCAACAAACTTCTCGACACATCCTCTCCTCACTTTGAAACACTTTCTATCGGGAGCTCAAGCAGCCTATTAAATTTCAATTTCTCCACTTGAATGCAGTTCTTGTTTGTTGCCCATCGCAATAGTGTTGCATTGAACCAATCGAGAATGACCAAGCTACCAACAGCATCGACAGCACAGAACGACTCACCGTTGGTTGTTAGGGTAGATGTTTCAATAATGGCTCAACATTAACGTTCTGTTCCGTTGCTATTACGGCAGATGGAATGCCACAGTGAAGCAATGAACGCGTTAAGCCATGACTTGTATTACAACCCTGCCAGCTTTTCTAGTGCTGTGTAGCACAATACTACCGAGGAATTTTCTTCTTGGTAAGGATGCACTTAGCAGCACGCGATGGCTATTGAATGAAAGTTTCTTCTGCTCATTTAGGGTGAATTGAGGCAATTCGGGTTTTGGAGCAGAATGCTGGGTCGCATTGTGAGATTTTGCTTTTCTCATGCTTCAAATCACACAGAGTTCCTATATGCATTATCAAATTAGGGAGCTTGCTCACTCAGGGAAGGTCCATTAATTATGTCACGCAATGAGGGGGGAGGGGGGGTTAGGGAAAACGTGACGATCCATACAAAAAATTTTGAAGGTCCATACAAAAAACGTGACAAGGGGTGGAGGGGGGGGGGGGGTTATAAAAAGTCAATTTTTGCGTGACGTAATTAATGGACGTTCCCTTAATGGACATATTGATGGATATCTTTGCCATCATATTGCATTATAAAGGCTAGATTATTCAGATGGGGCACTCCATTTAAGAGAAAGTGGCGCTCCAAGTGGTCAGATGTGCAAATTTTTTGACGTAGGACTACGCAGCAATGTGCAATCTAGATCGCTTGATTGTTTAAAGAGTGGGCGAAATTTCCTGCCAAATCTAATTTCCATACACCAAACGTTCGCACGACAACCTTTATTATTTGATATAGCCTGTCTTGGTATCTACATTCATAAACCTTGCTTCCACTGGAAGTACTATGTATAACATCTGATATCAAGATACTCTATATCACTTAATATACCTTTTTGTGCGAATGGGTATTGGTCATCCGGGAAACTTTTATCCAAGAGGCTGATTCCATTCACCTAAGTGGTAAGCCAGAGGGGGTCGTCAGCTTCAGTTATTACCTACTCTATACCAATTGATGACATTTGATCCACAAGAGGGAGAATTTGTTTTGAATTAAACAAGACTTGATAACCTACCTAACAACTTTTTACAAACTTAAAACTAACGTGTAAGATCACGGATGATCTGGTGAGGATATCTGGCACAGGACTCTATGAACCTAGCTAGAATTGATGTTCTCCATTCTTCCAACACCTGAAGACCAGCCAGGCGATAGATTTCGGAGTTTCTAATCCTCGGGGGACTGTTCAGAATCATTCTCAGGAGATTATTTTAAATGATCTGTAGTTTAGCATGGTGGGACTTGGCGCATGACTCCCAGCCTGGAAATGCGTTTTCAAGCACCGGTAGGATGATTTTATTTGTGGATAGCAAGCCTATTTTTAAGAGATAGCGAGGACCTTCTGTTGATGAGAGGGTATAGTGACCTCTTGAGGACGGAGCACCTTATGGATATTTTGTTTACGTGGGATTTAAATAGCAATTTGCTATCAAGGGTGAGACCGAGATAAACTACTCCACTCGACCATTCGATGGGAGTGCTACCGAAGTGGACTTTTGCATTACCAGGCGGAACAAGTCGATGAAATTTTGAGTGTGGAAACAGAATGGTCTGTGTTTTTGCTGCATTGATACAAACCTTACAGCTTTTGAAATAGTCGGACAGAACATTCAGGCCTTTCTGGAGCTTACGTGTCAGAGCTCGAAGCCTGGGGGGGGGGGACCCCAGGGTCAACATTGAACACATCTGTTGGGTTACCGGACCCTAACCAACACCGATTGGGGGGTAATTCATTAAACTGCAAGTTGGGTGGAATACCGTAGGCGTTTTACCGATAGTAGACTGTATTTTGGTTGGATTTGGGGTTTCTTTTGGAGTTCTATCCAATAGCTAGCAAACACTTCATCACACATTCTTCCATTTATCTCTCAACATTCTTACGCAACATACATAGTTCGTCCGGTACACGTTTATTTACAATCTTTACAGAACGTTACTATTTTACTGTACAAACACTCAACACAGAACATTTGTTCCCATTGTGGCTCTGCTCCCATCCTTCCTTCTTGGGAGTCGGAGCAGGCACGACTACTGCACAGCAGATCGTCCACCCTCTAGTAACCAGAAGATTCCTGCTGTGACGTCACCGATAACGATCACCCGTGATCGCTGTCGCTATCGGTCGAAGTGGTAGAGAGAAAGCATCTCGATTTGGTAGTATGGGCTTGTTCATAAACCACGTAGACTCATTTTTATACATCTCAACCCTCCCCCCCCTCTTCGTAGACTTTCCTCCATACATTTTTTTAAATTTTTGTATGGAACGTAGATATTTGCCAAACCCGCCCCTCCCCCCAGAAAAGTCGTGGTTTATGAATATTCCCTATGATCGTTGAAGAGAACCCTCTCGTTCGGCAGGGTAGGGTGCTGTTACTCCCGAACATACTCATCCACCCTATAATGTCCAAAATTTCTGAACAAACCTTTATAGACCTTTATATAGACATCCTTCAAATTTTACGCTCCTGTTTCTTGTGTTTTGGTTGCACACAGATTTGGGTTTTTCCTGATTGTCCTTGCGAGGATCCTTCCTAAGTTCATCTGCTGTTTGGAATGCCAGGATTGGATTGGTCTACAGTTTCGCTAGTACTTCAATCCTTGATGGTCACATTGCCGTGGGTTGCGCCATTCATTGGTGTAGCCGATGTCGTTTTCGACGATACCCGCGATCGCTGAATGAGTCCGATGGGTTCAGTGGTGGCTTCGGCGTATATCCTCATTCCAAAGTCGAGGACATGTGGGAAAATATTGCATTTAGAATCTGAATGTCACCTCCGCTGGTACATATATTGTTATTACTAGCATGTGAAAAAATATGATGGTGCCTACAGCCAAGAGGTGACGTCGTCTACTATTTAATTTGCTCCATCTCGAAATTAATGCCAAAAATGATAGCGGTTTGCTTCCGTTGTCCTTTCAATGTATATGCCCTTGGTTCCTGTATCCAAATCCATACTGCAGGCACTCCTAGTACCTACATTTTAGTAATCCAACTGTGGACATCCTTATGTCCAATCGGCATGTGATTACCGGTGTGGTTATCCTTGAGCACCCGATGTGCCCAATCCTTGATTGATTCCTTGAGTACCCATGTACCCATACCTTGGGTAGGTCTACACATTCTTGTGCACAGACCGTGGAAAGGCTACTGGACACGCTTGTGTCCAAACCCTGGCTTTAGTCTTGAGCACCCTTTGTGCTCATGACCTAGAAATGGTAGCTAGAGGACACCATGTATCCTCTTCTTGGTATGGCATTCCTAGGACACCCTTGTTCCTGCTATGGATAGGTTTGAGCACGCTTTGTGCTCAAACCGATGGATGTAGAACATCCTTGTGTTCTGTCCTAGGATTGGATTGCACACCCTTTGTACACAAACCAAGAACCGATACAGGACACTCTTGTATCCGGCTCGAAGGACCATAATGTTGGGTTACCGGACCCTAACCAACACCGATTGGGTAGAGTGATGTTACTCCCGAACAACATCGGAATAGGAACCACTCAGAATGACTTGGAATCGTCTATCCGCTAGGAGGCTTTTGATGATCTACAACAGAAAGATCGGGAAGTTGCCATCATGCCAGACATTGTCGAACGCCTTCTCGACGTCCAACAATGCCATGGCAGATGTTTTTGAAACGGACTTGTTCCGCCTTAAGATGTTTGCAACCCTTGACAACTGGTGGACTATGGAATAACCTCTCCTAAATCTGAACTGCTCTGGGAAATATATGTTATTTTGGTTTGAGAATTCTAGCAAATGGCTGAAGATCAGCTTTTCGAATAGCTTCGAGATGGAGGATAGTAAGCTGGTGGGGCGATAGCTGTTTGCACTGGTAGGGTCTTTGCCAGGTTTATGGATTGGGATAACTTTACCATACTTCCAACGTGACGGGAAGTAGCCAATCTCCAAGCATTTGTTGAAGTCTTAAGTTTTTCAACTCAAGGTTGAGTGCTTCATTGACACACGCGGCCTTCAGGGTTTTGGTTGTTTTGATGGCTGCTATCACTGCATCAGCACTTTTTCTTAACTCATCAGGAACAACTATGGGGGATTTAGCGACTCTAGATATTGCCTCCAGTACGGCAGGCTCTTGCGGAGTTGCATGACCTAGGTTATGAGTAGTGTTGGCCAAAGACATTGATTTTTTAAACAGGTGTTAGTTGTAGCGATGGGTCCGTATTTTGATCAGGAGATGAAAGAGGAGGGACAGGTCTAAGCTTATTTTTAAGAATTTTAGTCATCTTCCAGAATGGCTTTGCGCAGCCTGAGAGTGAGCGAAGATGGTTAGCAAACTCCATCAACCTGGCTTGGGTGATTTTTTAAGACGATTAATGTTAGTCTTCAAGTGGGGAAGACCAGAACGTTGGTATTGGCGTCGAATTTTATTACGGAGTTGAATGAGATGTTTGGTAGCTCTGTCTAGGTTCAGAGAGTTACTCACCAATCTGGAAGCTGGCGCGCGTTGATCCCGGGCCTGGGATATCGCCTTGTCGGTTTGCTGCAGGCACTAGTCGATATCTCCACACGACTCCGGCTGAGAGCCGTAGTCAAGGGATTAGTCGACGCACTACTGAAATCATGCCCAATCAACACGATGGAAATTGCGCCGGAAAACTTGGAATCGGCTGACGGAGAAACCTACTTTGGCCACCACCGGATAGTGGTCCGAGTGGAGTTCCTGATGGACGGAGATGTTCGTCATATTAGTCAGAAAGATATCAATGGTAGCATGAGCAACGGAACGGCTCATACGGGTGGGAGAATTCGGGCTCAAGATGGTGAAGTGTCCTTTCTAGAAGCCTTGCTGGACGATGGTACCATTGTGGTTCTTCCGGGGGTTTACCCAGGTCTGGTGCTTTGTAGTGAGGTCACCGGCGATAATGAATTGCCCCTGCTGCTGAGTAAGCTTGTTGATATCTTGCCGTAGAGCCTCTACCAAGCCGTCGCTGGTGTTTGTTTGCTTGGGGCAGAAGGCCACGACGATGGTGATTGGGCCGGCGGGAGTGTCTACTTCAACTCCTATGGCCTCGATGACTTTCAGCCCGAAACTGGGCAGCGAGTGGCAGCTGATGTTGTGCCGTAATGCGATGGCCACTACTCCTCCATCTGAGTGGGTTCGATCCAGCCTTACAATCCGAAAGTCGGGAATATAGAAATTCACCTCAGGCTTGAGGTGCGTCTCTATTATTGTGATGATGCCGATATCCTTCTCTGTTAGGAAGTCGATGAGCTTAAGGGGTTTGTTCTTAACAGAACAAGCGTTCCAATTAAGGAGGTTAATGGTTTCTTCAGGGCCCATGTTGGTTCATGAAGTTGAACAGCACCCTGGTGGCGGCTTTGATTTGTTGCTTCTTGGATAGGCAGCGACTTAGTCCTCTGTACTTTTCTTGTATGAATTACATCATCTGGTCCGGGGAGAAGAGCGAGTCATCATCAGACGCAAGGGGTGAAAAGAGCTTGAGCCAGGGACTCCCAGGTTGGAGGGAGCATGTTTTGCACTGACGTTTGTTGTGAAGTTGCTGTTGTAAGGAAAATGCTGGCTAACGGATTTCTTTCCGATGGTTCCGCCAAGGAGGTGGAAGATTTAACCTGAGTACCTGAGTGGCGGGATTCAATTCTCAACCGTATTCGGAGGATGTTAATGGCGGTTTCGCCTATTCACGGTCCGGAGGGACGCTTTCCTCCAGATTTCAAGAAAATTGCAAGCTTGAGGCAGGCATAGTTTTGGCCATCATGGTTTGACCCACAGTTGACACACTTGTTCTCGGCAGTCTTCTCCATTTGCTCGTATCTCGCTGTTCCATGCGCTCCTGCACACTTGCCACAGCGGGGTTTTGTGCAACAGTTCCTTGTCCCATGCCCGAAGGAAAGGCAGTTCGTACATTGCGTGACGTCACGCTTCATGGTTCGGTACGGCTTCCATTCAACAATTATGTTGAAGAAAGCTCACACTTTGCAGAGATCTTTCCTTTTGACCGAACCCTCCTCCACGTGTGCCCGATAAAGCACATCCCGATGATTTCCTGCCTCAGCCCGCTTGATGGGGAACACCTTGATTGGCTTGAGGTTGAGTCGTTTCAGTTCCTCGACGATATCCTTCGGTGCGTAATCCGGTAGTCCGTGTATAACAACCTTCAGTGGCTTGCTTCCGAGGCTGACGTGAGTGTACTACTCGAGCTGCTTCGATTCCAGGAACCGTCTTATAGCTTAGAAATCTGCTTCGATGGAGCAGACGATCTTGGTGGCCATGCGGCACAGCTTAAACAGCGGATGGATTTGCGCCGCCGCAAGCTCGATCCTGAATGCAGCGATTTCCTTCGTGGTGGTGAAGAGTGGCGGGGTTTTCACCTTTATCGGCATCGTATGCTCGGTGACAGTATGTACCGGAAGCTTACTTTAGTTCCTTACTTAAATTTGAAGTCTGTGCTAGGATATACTATGCATTTGGTAAATTTACTCTGAAAAATAGTCATTTCAACTCATCACCTTGTATTTACGATACTTTCTAAAGTTTGATGTTGAAAATCAATCAATTTCGATATGAAAACTATGGCGCGACCCCGGCGTAGTGGTTAGCATCCATACCTCTCACGCCAAAGTCACGAGTTCGAATCTCACTCACCCCCGTACAAGTTACGAAAATACCCAAAAGGTATTTGAGTGACTACGATGGGAGATGAACCAGCCCAGAGCTGAAAATTTCGATAATCAAGGAAAAAAATATAAAACTGATGAAAACTGAGAAATATTCCAGATAGATTGGTGCAAAGATTTTGAAAATCGCTTATGCAATGAATTAGGTATTAGCGTACAAAATCAAAGCATATTTCACGTGTACCCTTGTATTGAAAACACACTGAAAATTTCGTAAATTAGCTTTCACTCATTTCGTAAACATGGATTTTGTTTATAGAACCAATGTCTCGTAAATTGTATGAAACATTCATATTGCTTGTCATCTAACAAAATGCTATAATTACACCTTTTTTGTACAATACACAAAATAAATTTCGTGAAGATCAGCCAATCGCTGCTTCACTTCGGTCGTTCTCATAAATGTTCGTGTTCCTGCTGGGATGATGGGAAGCATGAATTTATTCCAAAATAGAAATGAAAGCGCTGTCGAGATTTAGGACCTCATGCACAATAATCAAGTAACTTTTCACGAGTCAACATGGTCTAGTGAGATCAACCACGGACGCAATAACAGCTCTCTCTGAAAATGCAGGATCAAAGCCTATGTCACGAACTACTTCTGGTGGTTGCGCTTTTTTATATTTTGAGCCAATAAAGTAGATCTGTCAGTCGTTCATGCAAACATCAGAGAGACGTTTCTTTTTAATTGGTGACAAATAACTCGTAGCTCTTTTTATTGTTTTCGTAGAATGAACAAATATTTTTTTTGTCAACAAATGCTTAGTACTTGTGACAGTTGCGCGTGTGGCATTAAATACGAAGGCAGCTTCTTTAAAACTGCAAATCAGTTTCATTGTTGAGAACAACGATTAGTTTTGTTAGTTCTACCTTCGATTTCTTAATATAAACGAAAATTCATTTTCAGTGCAAAGACAACAACGGTTTCAGTTCTACTTTGATGCCATTAGAAGTAGAGGTTCCAACTGGGGATATCCCAGGACAAAAAATCCCTGGATCTTCAAAAATTCGAGATTTCCCGAATCCCGGGATCAGTGTTGGAAAAATCATTTTCAATAAACGTTCACTCTTGAATCAGTGCAATGATATATCACCGAGGAACTTCACACTCGAAGCTCGCGAACGAACTTCAATCTAAAGTTCATGAAAGCGCAGAGTGAGGAAACGTTTCAGTTCTCATCGCGAAAGATCTTTTGTTCCTCCATCTCACAACGTTTCACTCATATTCGAGATCCGATCCAACCAAATGTCTCCTCGGCTTTGTTCTTTTTCTCTAGTGATTATGTGTAGGCAATGTTCACGTGAGTTGTGATGTTTGTTTTTTTAAGTATTGTGCCGCCGCAAAAGTCGAGTGGTAGGAAAATTCTGCTGGAATGGCGTGACGCATTGAGGACAAATTCAACCCAACCTCCCCGGCCACACAGTCATCATGCGGGATGTCATTTAAGGGGGATATCTCTCTGTCTAGATTTCATTTCCATGAAATGCGCAGTTTGCTTTTCAAGAACGAATGTGGTGTAAAGATATAGAGTAAAAAAAGATCTGATTTTATTCGAATCCTCGCGTATGTGATTCGAGTAGAAAAAGTTGGCGATGTTTCATTCTCTCATCCCAGAAAGTTCACTCAAGAAACGTTGGCGTGTGAAACTAGCAACGGGAAGTTCCCAAGTGAAATGGTAGCGCACGATGAACTGATATTTTTGTGAGAATTCCAACACTACCCGGGAAAAGATTTTTCACCGTTCGAAAATATTTCTTACATATTTTTTCGCTTTGATACTTCCCAGTAAATTTCAGTGTACCGTTAACGCGCATTCAATATAACCCATACAACCCCAATATACATATTTACTGTACCTACATCGATGTTATACATCATTCCTTTTGTGTTGGTTCAGTAGGCATTTGCATTTTTGCTTACACGTTTAACACACACACACGCGCGCGCGCCAATATGACGCAAGCTGTCATTTCCATTCAAAACATTGTTTTCATTCACTGATTAATGCTTCTGTGTTCATTGAATAATTTCGGATTGCCGTTACATCAAAGTAAGTAGTAATACAAAATTTGTGCTAATATAGCCTTACATCCAAATAATTTAAAGGCATGGATGAAATTTGGAAACACTTCGAAAGAATTGCGGAAGACAAAGAAAAAGCACGATGTCGGAAGTGCGAGCAAATTGTGTTGTACAAGGGCTCTTCGACCAGTGGCTTGCTCCGGCACATGAAGAACAAACACGACATGGATTCCAAACCCCCCACAAATCTTAGTGAGTCTGCTGCGAAAGCTAAATCATCCACACCGAATGTCCCAGTGAAACAAGTATCGATGCTCAAGTTCGTTAAACGTCAGTCACTGACGGAAATTGTAGCTCGGCTGACAGCAGAGGACGAATTTTCGATCAATACAATCACCAACAGCAAGTTCATCAGGCCATCGATCGCAGATCGTGGATATTCTCTGCCAACGTCGAATACATATCGATAGCGGTGAACTGGTTAGTCTCACTTTGGACGAGTGGACAAGTCTAAGCAACAAGCGCTACTTAAACGTGAATGCCCATTTCGCTGATGGATCGTTCTACAACCAGGGTCTCGGCAAAATTCGTGGATCACCTGCTGAAAAGGTTTTGGAAATGGTCAAGGATATGGTTCGGAAATTCGGTATTTAGGATGGAAACATTGAAGCATCAACAATTGACGGAGCTCGAGTGATGACGAAGTTTGGAAGATTGTCGGATTACCTTCATCAGCAGTGTTACAACCATGCGAATCACTTGGGGGTTTGCGATGTCCTGTACAAGGATCAGCCACCGGTACCAATTGAAAAAGAGGATTCAGATAGCGACGATTCGGATAGTGATAACTACGGTGATGAAGTTGGTTCTTCGGGTAAATATATTGGAATGTTCATGTTCATAATAAAGAAAACAACTAATTTATTTCAATTAAAGACTTGTACACCACGCGATTTGAAGAGTCTCTGAAACGTATTCGAAGAGTCGTGAATTTTTTTTCGAAAATCGCCTGTTAAGAATGCACTGCTTCAAGAAAAAATCAAGGAAATGTTACATAAACCACTTCAACTGTGTGTCGACGTCAAAACTCGTTGGAACTCAACTGAAACGATGCTGGAGCTCTTCATTCGCGGTTTTGATTGCATAAAATAGACACTTTCGAAATAGGCCTTTCAGGTCTTATGTTGGACAGTGATTTCGAGGTTGCAAAAAACCTTCAAGAAGCTCTTCAGCCAATCAGACTCGCTTCCGAAGCATTGGGAAGACGAGTACATTGCTGTCTGTGGAAGGCAGCTTGAGTTTCTTGTATTCGAAGCTTAAGAAAAGTAACTCCAAAGTTGGAAACGACCTCTTCGATGCAATCACGAAAAGAATCAACGAACGGCGCAAAAAGGAAATAATAACAGCGCTGAAGTTCCTTCAAGGTTTTCCGTTGTCAACGCAAGTGCCAGCAGAACTGGAAACCTCTTCGAAAACGCAAATGATTAAGTTCATCAAGGAACTGGGAGTTCGATTGTTGCAAGACTGCCAAAGAATGCTGGATTGTCCTGTATACATGACGATTCAGGATCAACACCATCGAGCATGCGTGGAGAACTGGAATAGGCTATAAAGGAATATGCCAACCCGTCCCAGACTGATTCGGCAATGGTTGATTTTTTAAAAGTAATTGCGAAAGAGCTGTCACTTTTTGAGATATATGGTATTTAAGTTGAGCCCGAATCTTGAAATCATTTTCGGCGGCTTAAAATCAATCAAACTGACGTCAACCGATAGCGAGCGCTTCTTTTCTCCGGAAATATCTGTTCTAAAAAGTGAACCTCACTGTCCGATGAAAGCATTAATAATATTTGCTTCTTGAAGTCGTATTTTCAAAGAATGAATTCAAATTGATTAGACAAGTTACTTGATTTGAACCATTGATTTTTTTTATTGATGAATAAAACATATTCCTATCCACAAAATTACGTTTTTAAGCACATTGAAAAATTTTCCGGGATCCCGGGATTTCCCCGGACAAGCAACAAATTTTATCCCAAATCCCGGGACAAGCAAATTGGTCGGGAAATGAAACTTCTAATTAGAAACCATTGATTTGCGTTGTATTTTTAAATTGAGTGTAATATTTCTTAACTTATCTGAAGGTGGTGACATTTTTAAGCATAATTACACAAGCCCGCTGTGATGTAATTTACCGATTACAGGTTATCGAATGTCCTTTCCCGTATCACACACACACAATTCCAAGTAGTGTCATGATAGCAATGATAGCAAAAGATAGCAATGAACAATCATCCCATTCAAACTATTTCGATTACTCCTCACCCTCTGGCGACAACCAACCTGCCGAAATTTTGTTCGACCCTGCGTCACGTTCACTGTTGATTGATGTATCCTCAGCTATTTCGTACTTTTCCTCTACTTGGAAACTTCCTTCCGGTAGTCGTCCGGTGTCCAACGATGGGACTGTCTCATACAAAACAGCATCACCATGTCTCATCGAGCGATTATCTGTGCCTTTGTTTGACGCAATCCAACAGACGCAATCATCCATCGGCAGTCTTCCGACCTCCGCCTCCACCAAGCCCGGCAGATACATACTTAATATTCCGGTCGCAAACAACTCCTCCGAGACACTGATATCGATCTCCTGTACCGCTCTGATATGTCTCTGTCACCCTCTGCCATTTGACGGATGACATCTCAATCGCTGAACTCACTGTGGCAGAGGGGATTGTATCAGACCATTCGCCAAATGGGAAAAGATGATAAATTGATTCCAGGGTCAACCAAGCCCCACTCTATGGGACGGAAGCTTCTTACGCTATGCTGCATTAGCAGAGGCAAACGGCCCGTTGAATTATTACCATATTCAAATGACCTTCAAACGTCGTAAACTACTTGAACCACAGCAGTACTGTAATTTACGATGGTGCTAGATTTATACCGTTGTGGGAATTGCATTCCCTTCGATGCGTTAGGTGGTAATCGTGAACGGTTGCAGCAGATGAGACCCAGAGCAAACCAGCACCACAAATTGATCAATTACCAGCAATATGGCTCGAGTTAAATCAGTGGGTGTAGACTACGATCCGGAAATTGAGTCTTTCGCTCGGTGCCTGCTAGTCCAGCTGCGTGAATGAGTGCTCTCAAAATATTCACTTCAATATCCATTCTACTGCGTTGCAAATGTAGCGTAATTTGCTTTTAGCAGAACTCCGGATGGCAAAAAAGCGCAATCGTTAGCTTTCCTCCCAGTAAATCAGTATTTTCCGTGTAGTTTTTTGAAGGCTCATAAAACGGGAAGTATATGCAGCGGTTCAAGGACGAAACATGCTGTCTAGCCTGCCTGCAGCAAAGTGAGAATCCAGCTGCACTCAGGATATGAACTACCATCAAACGAACGAACAAACGGCAGCGGGCTGCAAAGAAACAGCATAATCCTCTCAGCGTGATGTATTTTGTTATGAGAATAGTCATTGTGCGATAAAAATATGTGTACATCCATAAGTCATGGGAAAAAATATAAACTTTTGCCTTATGCTGTTTTCCGACGTGCAGCAGGCATTTTCTAGCGTCTGGGATGTGCATCATGGTGCTAGTTCTGGGAAATTTTACTTTTGCTGCTTGGTAGTAGTTGGAAAGGCAAATTCATGTTTGAGTAAAAAAATCATCATATGCATTGGATGACCTGCCGGTTCCTATTTTTTAATGTGGATGGGCTGAAATTTATTCTTTAAGTATCATCAAAATATTTAATAACTTTAAGCAGCATTCAGATTCAATCACTACGGGATAATTGCTCAAAAAGTGTCTAACGGGTGTCCACTAAAAAATGAGAATGATTTCAATACTTTTCCATCAGAACAAAAACGGCCGCATAGAAATGTCACTTTAGATGAATGAATCGTTGCACTCTCCAGAAAATTTTCATACACTCTTATTTCACTCTAACATGTTCAGTCGTGTTCAGCATGCCGTCGAAACAGGAAGAACTGCGCGCGCGCGTTGTACAATTCTTTCAAGCGAACGAAGATCGTGGAAAAAATACACGGTGGACCATTTTTGTCGTGAAAAGTTCCGGTATCCACCGTATACCGTATCCTGGCATGCATGAGAGTAACCCGGAAGAAAGGTTGCGGCCGTCCAGCGAAAATAATGAATGAGAAAACGCTCCGCTCGCTGCGCAGCATGTTCAACAACAAGGATTCGGTAAGTCAACGGGAAGCAGCCCGAAAGTTCCATTGTTCGAAGTCACTCATCTGCAAGACGCTAAAGAAAGAAGGAATAGTGTGTAGAAAGAAAACCAGATCCCCAGAGTACACAGATGAGCTGATTCAAACCGTGAAATCCCAATGCCGCTGGATGACTCGGAATTACGGCGGAAAATCTTTCGTTCTGGACAACGAAAGCTACTTTCCTCTTTCGAAGTCTCAGATACCGGGCAACGACCGATTCTACACTAAGGACAAATCTACTACTCCTCCAAAAGTAATGTATAAGTTCAAGCACAAATTTGAATCGAAGGTTATGTTATACATCGTAATATCCGATAAGGGTATTTCGAAGCCGTGGTTCAAACCAAGCGGTTTGGCCATCAACCAGGAGGTGTACCAAAGAGAGTGTTTGCAGAAAATACTCATCCCATTTCTTAAACAACATCACTCGGATGGCAAATACGTGTTTTGGCCGGACAAGGCATCATCGCACTACGCAAAAAAACGCTAACGTTTTTGGAGAGCCAAAATATACCATATGTCCCAAAAGACCGGAATCCGACAAATTTGCCACAGTGCCGTCCTATCGAGGATTTCTTCGGTCTTTGAGCTCCATGGTATACAAGGATAATTGGAAGGCCAAGAACACCAAGCAAACTTACCAACAGGATCAAAAGCTGCATCCGAAAATTCGATGTGGCTGCCGTCCAACGGTCATGTTCCAGCATAACGACTAAGCTAGCTGCACGGCGGACCACGGACCATATGACAATATTCACTAAACTTAGTTTGAAGATTTAAGTTGACCCTTTTAATAAAATAAATCAGTTTGAACAAAACTTCACTGGTATTTTTTCCTGACCCATTCTTTTCGTTCTCATTATTTAGTGGACACCCGTTACCTGAAAAAACTTAACTTTTGAATAGATTTATCTTCAATCAATTTTGGATTTTCTGGCAGGTTTGATTCCATTTTTTTCCGCTATTACAAGCAGTTGTGATTCCATTTTTTCTGCTCAAAACAAAAGTGTATTTTGCACCCTATGATAAACATAGAGACAAACGTAGCAATATGGCACTGCAATGCATTGGTCACATCGCTTACCAAAGCGACTGCTAACACCAACAATCTTTTCCATGGCAGTTGTTGACAAGCAGATCTATACTAGTCTCTGGTAACAATGATTGGCGTGGTAACATGAGGACATGATTGGTTATACCGATAGTGATACTGATTTTCAAATAGCATAGTGCATTTGTATATTGAAGATGGAATTTAATCCCACGCTCCATCAATTCCATCTTGAGAAGCTACCCGAAACTTTTGCGTTGTAAAATTTAAACTGCATCACTTCGTACAATGTCCGAAAATAGACTTACTTTTTACTTAACATGTTTTATATTTCCAATTCATTTGTCTTACATACTAATTTTAACATTTTAAGTGTTTTAGCCCATTGGGCTCTTCAGCTTTGTTTAATTTTAGATTTTCTGTGTTTGGTGTGTTTAGTGTGTTTTGTGTTTTACATTAAATTTTCAGTTCAGCCCTTGGGGCATTGTTAGTTTTAAAATTTGATAACCTACCTAATCTACAACTAAAACTACAATTTGAAAATCCTAGGGGTGGGGAACCAGATTCCGGATGATCTGGTGATCCGATGTTAGGCAGTGTGCCCTGTACCGATTGATAGACTCACTAAAGCGATCGTCGAGCATTTTTATCTCGGCCAGACGGTGAACCTCTGATGTTCTTGTCCTCGGAGGGGTGTTCAGGATCATCCTGAGGAACTTATTTTGAACACGCTGAAGTTTCAGGTGATGTGTTTTTGCGCAACTCTCCCAGATTGGCATGCCGTACTCAATGACTGGAAGTATGATTTGCTTATAGACAGCAAGCTTGTTTTTCAGGGATAATGTAGACCTTCTGTTGATCAATGGGTACAGTAGCTTCAACAGAACGTTACACTTTGTGACAGTTTTGTCAACCTGCTCCCTGAAAATAAGCCCGCTGTCTATGGTAACGCCAAGATAGACAGCTGATTTAGCCCATTCCACCGTTGTGTTGTTTAGGTTTTTTTTTTAAATCCTCAGGCGGAACAAGTCTAGGAGAGTTGGAGTGTGGAAATAGGATGACCTGGGTCTTCGCCGCATTGATACAGATCTTCCTGTCCTGTCCGACAGATAATTTTTAATTATCTTCACCAGAAAGATGGGAAGATTGTATCGATGCAGCTTGTACACCAAGCCATCATGCCACACGTTATCAAAGGCCTTCTCGATGTCGAGAAGTGCCATGGCAGATGATTTCGAAACAGACTTGTTCCGTCTGAGGATGTTAATGACTCGATTAAGTTGGTGAATTGTCGACCGACCACGTCGGAAGCCAAATTGTTCGTCGAACAAGATGTTCAGCTCGTCGGCAGATGAAAGAAGCCGACGGTAGATCGCTTTCTCAAATAGCTTGGATAATGCTGGAGAGAAGGCTGATGGGCCTATAGCTCTTGAAACATGAAGGATCTTTCCCAGGTTTCTGGATGGGATGACTTTGGCTGACTTCCAACACGTGGGGAAGTAGCCAAGTCGGAGGCATGATTGAAAACCATCGCCAGATGGTTGTAGAACTGGGGGCTCAGTTGCTTGAGCTCCAAGTTCAGGATGTTATCGAAACCTGGGGCCTTCATGTTCTTTGAACATTTGATATAAGCCAATTCGTCAGCTGAGATCTCCAACTCCTCTGTGCAGTCGTTGGGGCTTAGAGGATGTTAGTTATAAGCGCGCTAACGGCAGCTTCATGTGGACTGACGATGTTTTATCCGAGATTATGGGAGCCGACGAAGTGTTGACTTATCTCAGCAGCCTTCTCTGCAGATGTTATCAAGCGATCCTTGGAGTCATTGCTGTCTAGGGGGATCAACGGTGGAATGGACCTTGGCTTAGTTTTTAAAAATTTTGTCAACTTCCAGAACGGCTTTGCACAATCTGGGAGAGAGCGGATCTTGTCGGCAAAATTGTTATTTTTAAGGTCCACCATTCTGGCCTTAATAATTTTCGTCACTCGATTACAGTGACTTTTAAGCGTTGGCAAACCAGTTCGCTGGTATTGCCTTCGAATGGCGTTGCGCAATTGAATAAGTTCTTTAGTGGGTCTATCAATGGGTACAGAGTCACTCACCTGATCAATCACCGGTACATGTTGCTCCCGGGCCTGGGAGATCGCTTGCTCGATGCTCTGCAGCTGCCGTTCGATGTCATCAACCGAATCAAGGTGCATGTCAAAATCGATGTTGTCGTCAACTTGTTGTCGGAACCTCTCCCAACTGGTGCGATGGTAGTTCCGTCTGGTGATTCGATGCCGGTTGACCGAGGAGCCAACTTCGGCCACCACCGGATAGTGGTCCGAGCTGAGCTCCTGGTGTACGATCGGCTGGGTGACCCCATGTTGGTGAGGAAGATGTCGATTGTCGAATGGACCCCGGATCGGCTCAACTGGGTGGGAGTATCCGGGCCCAGGACGGTGTAATGTCCCTCTTCCAGGTCTTCCTGTAGAATAATTCCGTTCCGATTCCGCCGGGTGTTCCCCAGGTTTCATGTTTCGCATTCATGTCACCGGCGATGATGAACTGCCCCTGCCTCCGAGTAAGCTTACGGATGTCGTTACGTAGGGCCGTTGTTGTTCCGTTGTTGGTACTGGCTTGCTTGGGACAATAGGCCGCGATTATGGTGATTGGGCTGACAGCAGTTTTGACCTCGACTCCGATGGCTTCGATGGACTGCAGCTGAAAGCTCGGAAGCAGATGGCAGTTGGTGTTGTAGCGCAGGGCGATCGCAACTCCGCCTCCACTAGAGCCGCTACGATCAAGTTGTACAATCCGATAGCCAGGAACGGAGACGCTAAGTTCAGGTTTGAGGTGCGTCTCCGTGACGATTGCGATGTCGATATCTTTCCTGTCACCTGAAGTCACCGAGTTCAATAATTTTGTTCCCGCTGGAACAAGCATTCCAGTTGAGGATGCTGACCTTGCGTTTACGTTGGCGGCTTTGAGCTGTTCCTCCTTGGAGTGGCAGGAACGTAGTTGGCGGTAAAGCTCTTGGACGAACTCGACCATTTGCTCCGTGTCGTAGAGCTGTCCATCGGCCGGTGGTTGCGTGGAGGTACTGCAACTCGTATTTGGATTGCCCCAGCCTGGAGGAGGAGCCGGCATGGGGCGGCGGCGGCTGCCACGAATCGTTGCTGAACGGATGCTGACGGGCGGTTTGCATGGCGATAGATCAATGGAACTGGTGGCAGATTCGGCACTTGGTACCTGAGCGGCGGGAAGTTCTCGACCGTATTCGGAGGAGGTTGATGACGGTTTCGCCCGTTCCGGATTTCTGGTGGACGCCTTTCTCCGGATTTCCCAGAACTCCGCACGCTTGGGGCAGGCACGGTTTTGGCCATCGTGGTTTGACCCGCAGTTGGCACATTTGGGCTCGCCAGTCTCCTCCATTCGGTCGCATTTCGCCGTTTCATGCGCTCCTGCACACTTGCCACAGCGCGGTTTTATGCGACAGTTCCTTGTCCCATGGCCAAAGGAAAGGCAGTTCGCATATTGCGTTACGTCACGCTTCTTGGGGTGGTATGGCTCCCATTCTACAATTATGTTGAAGAGAGCTCGCACTTTGCAGAGCTCATTCCATGTTGACCGAGCCCTTCTCCAGGTGGGCTAGATGCCTCGGCCCGCTTCATAGGGGAACACCTTAATCGGCTTGAGCTTAAGCCGTTTGAGTTCCTCCATGATATCCTCCGGTGTGTATTCCGATAGTCCACGAATAACCACCTTCATTGGCTTGCTTCCGGGGTGTCATGAGTGTAATACTCGAGCTGCTTCGATTCCAGGAATCGTCTTGTAGATATAAAATCTGCATCGGTGGAGTCTGCTCTTGGTGCCCATGCTGCACAGCTTGAACAACGGATGGATTTGCGCCGCCGCAAGTTCGTTCCTGAGCGTAGCTGGATTTCCTCGTGGTGGTGAAGAGAGGTGGAATTTTC
Organism: Aedes japonicus; assembly: GCA_034211315.2. NCBI lineage: Eukaryota > Metazoa > Arthropoda > Insecta > Diptera > Culicidae > Aedes > Aedes japonicus. The sequence goes on from JASCZW010014647.1 coordinate 20,175, forward strand.
CCTTTTTGGCACCGTCTGCTCGGAAGACAGATTGAACCGGAAGCGTGGCAAAACTGTTGTTGGCCAGTAGTCTGGCATTGTGGATCCAATGACGCAGGGTTGGTATCGTCAGTTCGGGTTACTTTGAGCCGCTTGCATGTTGGGTGCAGGCAGCAGTTGATGTTGTACGGTGGTTTGAGGTGGAGGTACCAGTTTTTTTGTTGCGTGCCATCGCAACAGTGGTTGGTGTCAGTGGGTTTGCTGCCAACTTCTGCAGCTCAGCGTTGATGCTTGCCATCTCGAACAGGTGGCCATGCGTCGAAGAGACACAAGGTGGGTCCGAAATCGCGGCACGAATGACGGGCGAAAAGAAAACGTATCACTACACTACCGAACCGAACAGCGCGAGAGACGAAAAACCACACAACGATATCTGTTGGCTACCGCTGGTGAGGTCCAAACAAAGATCGAAGCGCAGCGGAGAAAACGAACTTACTGTTCGAACGTCAAGCGAAGCAAAATGTCAAGGTGTACCTACTTTATAACCTTCGTGGCTGGTTGGGAGACGTTCGTTACTTAAATATGAAGTCTTCGCTAGGAAATAACTGCATTTGGTAAATTTACTCTGAAAAATCGGCATTATAAGACATCATATTGTATTTGCGTTAATTTCAATAGTAGAGTGTTAAAAGCAATAGATTTAAGTATTGGAATCAAAGCGTAGAAAATGTTCCGATCGATTGAGGCAAAAATTTTGGAAATCTATCGAGGAATGACTTAGTTATTAACGTTCAAAACCTAAGCATATTTCGTGACGCTCCAAATTTTTGTACTCAACGTGTACCCCTGTATTAAAAACAAAGACGTAGTCCTACGTCAAAATGTTTATCGTGGAGCAGGGTTGCGGCTTATCATTTTGACTCAGGCATGACCATTTGCCAATATCTCCTTTCAGAGGGTCGATTTGATAATATGATGCATGATGAACTTATAGTGCATGAGTAGACCTACAACTTTGTGTAACAGTACATTGCTCTAACTCCCTTATCTTCGACGTGAGAGCGTATATTCACAGTGATCTTCACGATGATTATCGCGAATATACGCTCTTATTTCTCAGATATAAGAGATAGAGCTATGTATTGTTAGACCAAGTTGTAGGTCTACTCAAGCACCATAAGTTTATCATACATTATATTTTGAAATTGAGCTTCTGAGAAGAGCTATCGGCAAATGAATATGGATAAGTCAAAAATGATAAGCCGCAACCTTGTCGTGGAGCAAGGAACAAAAACCTTAAAAGGCCATACTAAAACAGGCCGATGGACCACCAATTACAAAAAGGCGGGTCATCATCACAATGACCAGCATAAAAGCTGTTCAGGCAAACATTCAACATGCTAGAGGGGCATCAGGCGTACTCTCGCGAAGATTTGCCAAAGAAGACCTCGACTCTGGTGTTAGTACAGGGACCGTGGGTCAACAATCATAGAGTGCTGGGAATCTCAGTACTAAAATGTAAGTTACTCTATGATGATAGCCATCCCTCCCCGAAGGCGGCTATCCTAGTAAATGGAAGGATTAATTCTACTCCCATTACAGATACAGATCTTGATAAATATCAAGAGAGACATCGTAGGCATCAGGATTGAGGTTCCAACCGTCAGGGGTAAGTCTATAGTCATCGAGTTTGTCAACGGCTGCAGACAACAAACAGTTCTAGACAAAATAATCAAAAGGTTAGAAATAACATTTTGTAAACAATGACTTCTAGCGTATTTTTCTGAGAGCCGCTTGCTCCCATGAACCAAATAGCACCAGAAATAGATACAAGAAGTTGTTACCTTTCCGTTGGTAGTGGATGTAGATGTTAGCAACCTGGCATTTGCAGCAAATTTACGTTTTAAGTCATTGTTTACAAATGTTACTTTCTGACCTTTTCACGATTTTGTCTAGAGTTCATCATCGGCTGTGACGCCAACGCTTTCCACACTGTGTGGGGAAGAAGACACGTCAAAAAACGAGGTGAGTCCCTTTTAGAACATATTTCTGCTAATAACATTGATACATGCAATATGGGGAACAAACCAATTTTTGTCAGATTGAGGAGACAAGAAGTAGGGAACTTGATCCGACAATGAGTAGTCAAATACTAATGGATAGCATTTCCTCTTGGGAAGTATCCGACGAGGAATCACCTCAGACCATAGGCATATCATCTTCTCAATAGAGAAGGGAGAAACACTGAGGGAAT
>JASCZW010014648.1:0-22412 GCA_034211315.2 Aedes japonicus
GTTCATTTCAATTAAACCTGACAACCGCAGTCAATAAAATTCAAAGTTATTATCTTGCACGAGCTACCTACTTTAAGCTTCCATTACGAGCCGCATGCCGCGCTCTCTGTCCTCCGCGTTTCCCTTTGTCACCTTGCTGCCTGTCGTCTATTCTCGTTTCGTCGGAACACTGCCTTCAGGGCTTCCCTTCGCTGTTTACGCACAACAGCAACATCCCACCGACATCATCGGAAGCATCACCAAACAACAATAATAACATCTGTCAGACTCCCTCGTGCATGGATGCAGCCAGCGCACGCGTTTTCCACTTGACAAAAGCAGCTGCTGGCAGCTTTAAGTTATAATCGTATTATTTTCCTCCTGCCTTAGTTACACTCTTGCACGCGCCTCCCTTTGATTTCCTTATTCTTCTCGGCTTCTCGGAAACTATTGGCTCCAAACAACTCCAGCCACCGACATCATCATTATTACCATAAACGCTTCCCACTACACGGATTTTTCCTGCTTTCAACTTTCTTCACACTCCTCCGCACTTCCTAACACGAACGCATCACGTTGACAGCGTGGATCAAAATCATTAATCTTCTCACAGCTGCACTCGCAATCTCACTCTTCACCACCGCCGTCGCCGCCGCCGCCTGCTAGGATTCCTTCAGTGACAACAACAACAACAACAACAACAAAACAGTGCACTACTAAGGGCACAACACGTGCTTCGCTTTAATTTTCCGCTAGCCGGATCAATTCACTTTGGCGCTTGCGATTAACCTAACCAATGATCGACCGAAAGGAGGCGGGGAGGGTCATCGATCCATCAATCACCCGCACGCCCAGTTCTGTTCAAGCCCTGGCAGCCTTGAAGCGCGCGGACCGTTGTTGTTTTGTTTTCTTCGATGTCTTAAGTGGATCACTAATGGAATTTTTCCGGTGTCAAAGTGGACTCACTTCCATGTCAGTTTCAACACACTTGCCACAACAGCCAGTTCCAACCGCCAGTTCCCTTCGGATTGAGTCGACTTTTTGGACCGCTTTTGTTCAATTTACAACTCACTTAGAAGCAATTATCTTCCACTCAACGCGCAACGACACGAGAAGAGGAGCATCAATTGCACGACCTCGATCCCAGTTGGCTGGATGGCGAGCGTCTTCCGTACCCTCCCGTCAGGATCGCAATCAAAGTAATCCATGCCACATAGAACCAACCACTTTTCGAACCATTCACCGGGGTTTTTGGGTAGAAAAGTTATGTAATTATGCAATTCTTCTTCCTATCATTTCCCCGTCGTCGTCGTAGCAGTCGTCGCCGATCGGGAGGAGGTTCTGCGTTCATTTAGCACGAGAACGGTACGAATCGCACGAGTGACACCATTACGAATCGATATTTTCGCATTATCTTCTCACACTCGCATCACGAATCGAAAAATCGAACGTCAAACACTCCGCCGAGCGATAATCCGTGCCTTCAGGCCACGAATGGATGGCTCTCAAACAGATACCAGGGGGTGGTGCTTATCCTTCGCATACATTCAGAACGTGAAAACGCTGGACCAGCTTCTAATGATGATATTTTAAGACAACACCTTTCCTATGATGCCTTCGCTTGCAGGCCTTCCGTTCACGGAAAAAGGATTCACACTCGAGGAAGAGCCACGACGGTTTCACGGTTTGCGACCGTACCGGACGAGAGCAAGTGAAAAACTGGCTCCACGCACGACGCCCGACAATCAGATGCTGCTACTGTCACCCAGCATCGTCGGCATCGTGTCGCATCCTCCTCCGGTTCGGCTCCGGAGAAAAACGGCTCAGGTCCAGCAGATTCCTATCCCTCAGCAGCAGCAGCAAAAGCGGTAAAGAGCGTCCGGTGCCAGGCAACACACGTGAGAAGATCGCACGGAGAGCGAGAACGAGCGAGAAAATTTGACGGATAATACCGTCATAGTAGGCCATGTTTACAGGTTGCAATTGAAATAGCTAATCAACTTTCAAAACATGCTCTGATACAATCAAAACAAAATATCGATGAGATTTATTTTCTATCATATGAAATCATATCGAGACCACAGCGCTCAAGTCCAATTGATCACGATTAGCCATCGTCAATGTTTTGATTCGTTACCCGTCGTCCACCAGCATCCCCTCATGCTAAGCTCTCGTCGCTTCGCTCTGCATGCTATGCTGTTTCCATGCTATTGTATCAAAATAAACGGAAGCGAACGAGAAAATAAACATCCACATTACAAATTAATACTCTTCGGATCGAGGCAATCCATGCTCACAAAACACCCACCGCCCATCACCCAGCGTCTATCTCAGCTGTTCGCCCGCCCGTCCGTCAACACTCATTTTGAATTTTCCCGCTCCCAACTCTCCCAATAGGGAGAGCGAGCGAGAGAGAAAGGCCGAACGAAACGTCATTCTCTCACCGGGTACACTGTTAATTCAAATACCCCCCAATCAACGTCAACCGAGGGCTTGCGCATTGAGTCGAGGCGGCATCGGCAATCGCCTTCAAGTAGACAACAACAATAACATTGAGGCCTGATGCTTCTGCAGCTCGGTTAGAACATCTGATTTCGATGTTCGAAGCAGGCACAGCCTGAATGGAGGAGGACGAGCGCGATGGAAATCGAACGCACCGGAAACTAACTTGTGCGAGTTGAAGAGCCCCCCGGACACCCACCTCGGAGGGGGTGGGAGGAGAAAAATAAAAACTGTACCTTTCCGGTGACGCCTTTATGGGCTTACGCTTAAATAGGGGATGCGGAGGTTAAATACTCGTGTGATTCTCGGTGAAAATCTCGGTGTTATTTTATCATCGACAAACCGAAATGAATGACAACATAAAATCAAGCAAAACAATGCATTAGGTCCTAAATAACATTGAGAGACTCTCTTTGTCGACTTTCCTACGGCTATTTAAAAACATGTTTAACCACCGACAAACCGACATGAATGACAATAGAAAATGTCTTAATATTTCTGTTCAAATCATATTACTGACATCTATCTTCGTGTTCGCTAAAAACGTATATTGAATCCACGAACTCTCTTAGGAACTTGATAAGATGGTTCATGTCTGAGCTATTCTGTACACATTTATTTGATCTAGATAACATGATTCTTTAGGTTTTGACAGATGGGATCACTGCACATTTGAATCGGTCGTTATGGATTCTTGATCATTAGTGAAGATTGAGTTTCATGTCGGTTTGTCGGTGGTTTAACTATTTTCAACATACAGTACGGTAGTATAAAGTGTAATAAGGAATTAATACGTTGAAAACACCAGCAAATCGTTTAATAGACAAGCTATTAACCAAAGAGAAAGTCGACGAGGAGAATCTCTCAATGTTACTTAGGACCTAACTTTGGATTGAATGCTCTTCATCAAGTTCCGGACAAGTGTTGCATCGCATTTTTTGGACGCTTGAGCCCAAATTTTTTGAACTCCTGCATGTTCCCAGTTGCCTTACCAGTCTTCTTGAAGACCCTCTTCACGATTGCCCACTAACGTTCGATGGGTCGAAGCTGAGGGCAATTTGGTGGATTGATATTTTTCTCAACGAAATCTATACCCTTTTCCGCAAGCCAATTGAGAGTGGTTTTGGCATAGTGAGCCGACGCTAAATCCGGCCAAAACAGTGAGGTGTACTATGCTTCTTATATAAAGGCAACAATCTCTTCTGGAACGCTCAGATCGATAGATTTCCGCATTTATAGTTCCGGTAGAGTAAAAATGGTTGACTTCAAACCACAGGAACATATTGCTTGCCATACCAGTACCTTTCGACCGATTTTCTCCACTCGAATCGACCTGTCCGCATCGCTCACATCCTCCCCAACGACGGCAGTAAAGTATTGTGGACCTGGAAGGGTTTTGAGTCCTCCTTTACATAGAGTCTCAGCGTCCATCAAAACGCATGCATCCGGACGCTGCAAAAAGACGCGAATACAATTTCCGGGTCCTTGTTGCTGTTCGCTTCTTCTGTTCTGCACTTTGTTTCGAGATTTTCTGCTTCTTGTAGGTCTTCAGGTGGTTTCGCCTCTTGATACGCTTTCAAACGAAAATCGGCTATACGTACTACCTGTGGCGATATTACCAACTAAGAAGCATTTGAAGTGACCGTTTAATGGGTAATCGATGAAGAAACTGCAAGTGTTATGCATGCTTGTTAACATATTTTAATCTTCGTTTGACGTTAACACACTACTGCCATCTGTTCAGCTTAGTCATCAATCAGAGTGTGCTCAACAGATGGCGCAGGTGTGTTAGTGGCCATGATTTGTAGTGAAAAATGTTCGATGTGTTATGTCTGTTTGTCTGTGATATGTATGTTAATAAATTAACGGAGATGGATTAATATAAATATATAAACATTTTCATAAAAAAAAACTCGAGTTGTTACGGTCTTTGGTGATAATTTTTGATTCTGCTGATCGAAAAATTATGCAGGAAAAATGCAAAACTACCAAATTTAAAAGATTTTTTTCCCTAAAGGGGACAAAAGGGGACAAACAATTTTGCATAGATCTTGTAGATGGAAGTTTTGTACTTTCAGTTCACATACTCTGTGTTTGCAAATATACTTTGAGTTCACATACTCTGTGTTTGCAAATATTTGCAAATAATGGTATAAGACATCTTGCAAAACGCATATCTTTTACACTTCAACCTACAACTTTTCTAATACAATAACTAGCAACTATCTTGTATCTTCAAAATGTGCGTCATTTTATACCTAAAAGTCATCTTGGAAGAGTTTTAAAATTCAAATTGAAATAAAAAAGTTACAGCAAAAAAACTGTTTTTTTAAGTTCCATCCTTAGGAAAGTTAGAAAAACTGTTATAAAACGATACGTAGATGAGATAGAATTGAAATTTCTTCAGCAAAGTTTCATTAAATTAAAATATCTACAATTCTGTTGAAGCAAAAAATCCTCTAAATCATAAGAATAAAAAGTTGAAATTTTTATTATGAACATAAGCGGACCACCCTAGTCACAACCCAAATCAAAAGATAGATCTTATTTTAAAAATCAAATCTCCCGAAAAAAATTATCTGTCTAAAGTTTATGGTTTTCGAATTATCGATTTTTGTCGCGAAATTTGTCCATTCGGACCATAGTGAGAGGGTCCCCTTAAGCAATAAAATTTAAAGCCTACATTCGGTGGATGTCTATATGTAACTGCTTCATTGAAATCTTTATAAAGATTAAGAAATTAAGAGTTAAGAAATTCTTGTTTCCGCCATTTTGTGTTGTCTTGTCCGCCGTGCCATCAAATATAGAATATGATCAGGTAAGATTATCCGGGAGAACCGTAATTTAAACGACCCGGAAAAAAGTTGTTGCAGACCCCTGGTCATATGAGTTTCCTACGACAGCGGTTTCCACCACGCTTGTGCCTCGAAGCACGCTTAAAGAAATTAGAGTAACAATAGGCCCCCGTTGGTCGCCAATGTAGACATCAACCTACTACTAAACCCCTGAACACAAAATAAACATCACTCAAACACCACGGAAGCAGAGACAGACATTTATTTCACATTTCGACATATTCATGACTGCACAAAAAATAAATAACAATTTAACAGGGCTAAACCTGATCTAACTGACCTTTTCACCAAATATATTAATGTGAGCCGAGCGTGGTTGATCACAGTTTGCGATGCCGATTTCCAAATGATTATCGGTTTGACTACGAAGGACTGAAGATTGCCTCACCACACAGATAGAGAAAAACATTGAATTTTTTGCGTTACCTAATGCATATAAAGGGAATGCTAGATTTTGCAGAACATAATGGGATATTTCATGTTAATTTAACCAGATAACGCCTGAATCTATCCTGAATTGTATGAAAGATGGCGAACATTGTTGTATGGCGCATGAAAGATTGCAAACAACTTCGTTGTTTACACTTCTTTTGGCTTGAAATTAAAAGCGAGGGGAAATTTTACGCTACTGTTAAAATTCATTATTTTTGTCTGTGCCACATAGCTTCCTGAATGGTGCAAGACATAGCCAAGTATTTCGCACCCTAGGACGAGAGGGCTACGGTTGGCTGCTTCATCACATTCCAAGAGATCGCATCTCTTCCTCATGCCATAACCAACTATATCTAATGTACACAGAAAAAAATGAATTTTAACAAGCGGGTAAAGTTTCCCTTGGTTTAATTCCAATCCAAAGGAGGCCTAAACATCGAAATTGTTTGCAAGCTTTCATGCGCCATACAACAACGTTTGCAGTCTTTCATGCGACAGGCAAGACTCATGCGTTATCTGGCTAAAATTTACATAAAAGATCCCATTATCTTCTGTCAAATCTAGCATTCCCTTTATGTGCATTAGATAATGCAGAAAATTCAATGTTTCTTTTTATCTGTGCAAGCTTCTTGCTGATTGTACCTTTCAGGTGCCAAATTATTCTCTTCACCACACTGTAGTGACTGCAAGGGCTATATCCAGCCGGGTATCTTGAGCTTCAAAACGAGAAACATCCGAGCGCTTCCTTATATGGAATTAACTTCATTTCATCCACTTTGTAGATTTGTCCAACTTGATACTAGAATCAGCTGATGTTACAACATGGTGAGCATTGGCCATACAGAAACGATCGATGATTCCCTCGGTGTCGGCTTGTTAATCCAACCATAGCTTGCCAACTTCACAGTTCCACATACGTTTCGGTGTAGTCTAGGCCTGGTTTTCGAGAGCAGCCCTTCACCACGAATCGGGCCTTGTAACTCTGGACGCTTCCGTTGAGAACTCTCTTCGTTTTATACACCCACCTGTTCCCACCCAAAATTTTGCTGGATTTCCATTTAGTCAATTGCGATGGGAACGCAAAATTGGCATAGGCATCCTCGAAATTGCCCACCGCACTGAACGAACTTTTGACAACAATGGCTACATTTTTGTTTCGGTACCACCAGGATTATCAGGAACGACACTACCAATCGGTTGCTCAACTCCATAATGCACAACAGCATCAGGCACACTATTGCTATCGCATTAAACAAAGACACCCAGTTTTGGTACCAATTTTGGTTTCTCCGAACACAAGATGATCAAGAAATTCGTTCCAGCAAAGCTCGATGAATTCCACCAGTTCCACTCGTTCAGTCGCACAAATAACTACTCCTTCTTCCAGCACCACGACATCGAAAGGCTGAACTAAAAGTAAGTTGGTACGCCCCTTGCACGTTGCTAGCACGCCTCTAGTGTTGGAAATCGTAAATCTTTGACAATGGTTTGTTTACACTTCTATCAGCGGCTGGATATTCAAGCAGAAAATGGATATAGTTTTTGGGTCAGCACCGGCTCATCGGTCCCAAGATCGGTCCTAAGCCTAATGATTCGCTCCTAATAACGTAACTCACACAAACACACCCTCAAATATTATGTCAAAATAACAAAGCGAATCAAAACAAAAACAAAGAAAGGGGTTTTACAACAGTGATCCAATTTCAAACCGCTAGTTTCGTATTGATTGTTGCTTCTATAGAAAAGAACTAGTGCAAGTTTAATCGAAGTAGCCGATCTTGTACAGAAATACCGTCAAATGAAACTCGAAAGAAGAAAATGTTTTATGCGCAAACTCCGGGTAAATCCGGAGTGGTCCGGTTCCAAGATGGCAAAAGTGCTGTGGATGCCGAAAACAACAGTTGATCGAGTTCTCAAAACCACCTTAAAGGAAACCCTGAATGTGAAAAGTAATCATGTGGACCAACGAAAAAATCTGGAAACAGCTACGCAGCGAAGTGTTGAGGTGCGTTAAAGCTAACCTCGGTCTTTCAATCCGAGATGTGGCCAGATACAACGCCAACTTTCAAACTGTGCGGAAAATCCGTGCCAGGGAAGGCTACAAGTCGTACAAAGCCAGTAAACATCCGAACCAGCACATCAGGCAGAATTCTGTGGACAAAAAAGCGTGTAAGGCTCTTGTACGGCCGTTTTTGACGAAACATAAGGGCTGCACTTTGATCGATGACGAAACATCGTCAAACTCGATTTTAGGCAGCTTCTGGTCAAAACTTTTCCATTGCGACTGAACGTGGGGATGTGCCGGAAAGATTCAACTTCACAAAGAAGGCCATGATTTGGCAAGCGATTTACACATCCTCGACAATGACATCCCAAGTTTACATCGAAGAATGCCTGAAAAAGTGTGTATTGACGGTCATCCGCAAGCATAGGGTCAAAGTCATCTTTGGGCCGGATTTGGCAGCTGTCACTACTTCAAGGTAACTCTGGAGCGGTATATTGCCAACAAGATCGATTTTGTCCCCAAGCTAAGGAATCCTCCGAGTTGTCCGGAGTTTCGACCAATCGAAAAATACTGGGCAATTTCATAGCAGCGACTTCGTTGAAGCGGCGGGCAGGCAAGGACATCCAGCAAATGCGGGCAAAATGAAAGAAATGCGCTGATTCCGTGTTCGTTTCCACTGTGTGGGCGCTGAAGGGTTTCAGCAAGAGGAGGGTTCGAGATTTCGTTAGAACGGGAGAAATTTACTCATCTAATGCTGTAACTTTGAAGTTTTAATAAATGTACTGTAAAGCCACCATTAATGGACTTTTGAATCTTATTGAATCACGAATTACAGGTCCTTTTGTGCGCATCATTTCACTTTCAGTCATCTTTAAGGCTAATGTGCAACTCGGCATTCAATGAGTCATAAAGCCGATAGCGTTTCGTTTCTTCACAGAAGTCAGCAAAAATTGCCTTTCTCAAACTTCTTCTTTTTTGCTCGCAGTACTAAGGTCATAAATAATTCAAAAAACGTCGCGTCCTGGGATCAGGATTGTTGAAGGAATTTGAGCCTCATGCAAAGCCTCCACCACACCACAGCTAGCGGCAAAGTTTGTAAACCAAAGTACGCGTCTTTAAAAGTTCTAAAACCCGTCGGAACACAACATTACAGTTGGAATTGAGAAAAAAAAAAAGTTAGGGCAAAAAAACATTGTTTTATGGTACACCCTGTTGATGAGGAAAAATTGCTGTAAATCGGTTAATTTTCAAGGTTCCAAAAAAATTATTTATGCAAATTCCATGAATTTTTTTGCGCTACAACTTTGCCCAAAAATGTAAACGTCTATTTCTGCATATAAAAAAGTTAGTTTTTGTATTTCCGTGAAAATGGGAACCACCCTAATTTTAATCAAAATAAAAAAAATGGGCCTTAGTGATACAAACCATGTTGTAGAACATGACTTTACTGTAAACGTCCATTTCCTCGTAAATTCGTGATCTGGACCATAGTGCACTGTTAGATTTGGTAATATAGTAGGCTTAGAATTTGGGTTGAAATTACGCTGTTTTGACCTTAATCGTTTTTTGTGAGGTAAAATAAGTTCCCTGAGCCGTATCCTTGGCGCACGTTCGCTGCATGAACCATTCCCAGTACCGTTGGGAATAAATGGAAGCCCCGTATTCCACCGGCCGTACACACTCAATTTATCTTGTCAAAATGTCCGACAGCCGATCAACTTGGCAGTTACTTTTGCTGATATCCCTGTTAAATGTTTTGTGTTAGCTGATTATCGGTAAAACTGTCGAATCTCGGTTATTTATCCACTGAACCTCAGTAAATTGAAATCCCGAAATGATCGGTTGATGGCTTCTCGGCGAAAAAACTATGTGTGTAGTCCTTGAATAGTGGCCTAACGTCATTGTATAAAGATTGTACTCGAAAAAAAAATGCAACACTTTCTTTTATGTATAACTTTTTATTGCATGGGTAAAACTAGTTTAGAGTGTAATGTTTACATGTGAAAAATTTCGTCACAACCTGTCAAGTGGTTATCGAGATGGTTTCGAAGCAAGAAGTGCTTCGACACAGGTGGATCACGAAACAGTTGGGAATCAACCATTCGACAATGTCCCGTGTAGTAAAATCGTTCAAGGTGAACCAGACGACCCAGTGGCGAGCTGGCAGCGGAATACGAGTAAGTCCCGCCTGGATGTTCCGGAGAAATTATGAAAGAAGAATGTCGACAAATTTGTCAAGAAGTAGTTGATGTGGCAGGTTATCTGTGAGTGTGACAAATTCAGCAAGCCGCACATAACAACCGGCACCATCAACGGCCAAATATATAACGAAGAATGTCTCCAGAAGCGCCTGCTGTCCGTTCTCCTGTCCCACGAAGGTGACACTCTGTTTTGGCTGGATCTGGCCTCGTGCCATTATGCGAAAGCGGTGATGGAGTAGTACGAAGCCAACGATGTTGTTTTTCTGCCGAAAGAGGCAAATCCGCCAAACTCGCAAAAGTAAAGTTCTGGGCGATTATAAAAGGCAAGGTCCGGAGAACAGGGGAGGTCTTCAAAAACGACAAGGGTTCGAAGAAAGAGTGGATCAAAGTATGGAAGATAGATGGCGTAAGTATTGCACAGGATTTGACGGATAGCGTTAAGTGCAGTTGAAAAAAGTTGAATAAACCAACCTTGCAAAGCATAGCTGATATGTGTTTATTTATTCCCTGAAAGTTTCAACAATATCCGACTTAAAATGAATTTTTGGCGATCATTTTTGTCTGTTGATTTTTTTTTCAAGAACAATCATTAAGATCGCAATAATATTAGATAGGGGCATGAGTTACCAATCTCTGGAAAATGACGACCACACAAGAGTAAATCTTTGCAAAAACACAAATTGCATGATCCGCCCTACAGATGCCGGATATACGGCCTGTGTCCAAAATAATCCGGATGCCTCAAAAAGTGTTCGAAAGTGTGAGTTTTCCTGTCACGGGAAATGTCATTAGGTTTCTGGCGTAATGTAAAATTTTTGACAGAGGAACAGTATTTTGGATGAATGAGCTATTATCAAGGGTAAGTCGCTTAGAACAGTGTGCCAGCCATGATGTCTTACACACTAGACAAATAAGTTTCATAGCTACGGCACTTCGATTTTCAATCCATACCACATGTGTGGCACACTGACGAACACTTTTGACAGCTGAGCTTATAGAAATAAGAAACCAGCAGCCTTGTCAATATGCATTCCCTGGTTGCCAGACTCAGCAGAAAATAACAATTTGGCTGGTCAGCACATCGGCACCTTCGGCACTTTACGGGAACTCCCGACGCTTGTAGACACACGGGACAATGCGACGCTTGTAGACACACTCAAAAACATAGCACAGGATAAAAGTGTGCTGAGCCATCCACCTTTTGGCTATTATCCAGCTTACTACATTGTTCAGTGGCTGCTTAAACAAACGTTTTCTCTGGCGCAATACAACAACCCAGTATTTTGAACAGACTTTTTTTAAATGGCAAATAAAATTTTATCGAAGGTTCCGAGTACCATACATGACGGCTATCCTCAGCCGCCTGAGCTCTCAGATATCCAGAAAGATGCATATTACCCCCAATGCCCCCTCCCACGAGAGTAGTTGCGTGAATAGACTGATTTGCATAGTCTCTTCGCTGAACCATCACTACGAGTGTATTGACCGTGGTCCAATTCATGGCCATGACCTTTTTCGCAATTATTTCCATGCGATCCCAGAAGAGTGACAGTAGCCTTTTTTTAATTCGTGTTGCCATGTGACACCCTGTTGCTGCGCTCCTTTTGGAACAGTTCACCACACTGCCCTTTTCATTCGAGCTCATCCCACTTAGCCTTTAATAGAGGAAACAGAACGACTGTTGCGAGTGTGCGAAACCAGTAAGACCTCGATTAAATCATTCATCTATAATTGATGATAATAAAGCAATTAATTATATAATTTATCACCCCTCTTCACGCCCTCAGGCCCTTCCGAATCCGATAAGAAGAGTGTCAAAGAGGGCGAAAACGTCGTCCACGGTCACATTCACACCCGCACATTCGATCCGATCTGATAAAACGGTCTTCCTTCCTTGCTCGGTCCAAGTAGGTGCTGGCAGGACATGGACAACGCACCGCAGCAGGCCAGGCGTATATACGCATTCGTGTCACCGAGCTCGTTATTGTTGCTGTTGATGATGATGATGATGATGATGACGATGATGATGTTATCGTGATTCCGTTTAATCATCGCTACATTTGTACCTATTTCTATAACATCCGAAGTTTCAACCCCAGCTCCGGTCCGGTCTTACTATTTCCTGTCCACGCAGTTCCGATTGCTGCTTTTGTACGGAATTAAATTAGTTCAGCAAAGCCTATCCAGTACAGAACGGGAAGGAACCGGGAATGTGAACAAAAGGTTTAATTGAAAACGTCGGTATAGAATTTGTTGAATCAGGTGTCAGTAATTTAATTTGCGTTTCGGACGAGAAGGTATATTATTGTACACCATTTAAAACGTTTAAGGATTATGCGAACGTCTTTCATATTGAGTTATGATTATGTAGCCCAAAATGGTAGATTTTGAATCCATCTTTTTCTATAAGAGATAATGTTTGCATTAAAATAACAGACAGTTTTTTGGAAAAATAAACAACGGCAAATGAATCCATGGAACTAATTTTCTTGAATTTTTAGATTTATTGATCATTCTATACAAATGTTTCCACACCATGACGAGCGACCTTGCTGCTGATAATCGAGACCTTGACCATAGTTGTAGAAAAGAACGATGTCGAAATATTCTTCAGCAACTTCTGCGCTTTTTAGACCAACTGCTTCTCGAATTTAGCTTTAACATTGTTTGAATAGAAAGGTTAGTATTTACTACTTTTATTGCTTATCTTGACAGATACGCGTATTTCGTCTACAATGTGCAAACTTCTTCAGTGTTGTGAACTAATAGCTAGAAGTCTGCACATTATAGACGAAATACGCGATTCTGTCAAGATAAGCAATAAAGGTAGTTGGAATTAAATGTAAAATACTAATCTTTCTTCTAATTTCTAGTTACAGGTATTCCACTAAACAGCTCACACTTTCTAGGATTCATTGTTTGAATAAATTTGAGATTGGCCAATAAATTCTATGTATTGGCCGCAGCTGGTGAACGGCCATTTGTCATAATGGGCTGATGCCAGGTCCGGTGAAAATTCAAAATCCTCTCCCGCATGGCGCAGTCGGCTGAAGGTGGCCATTTTCGGCAGGCATTTTGTACTGTAAATCTACCCATCCAAGCAAGTCGCGAGGGAAAGAATATTGGCTTCGACATCCCTTTCTTACTGAAACATCAGAAGAACCATCTTCGGTAACTAACTGTAGGAGATATACTCAACCTCACTACTCACCTATTTGTCAACCAAAGAGTGACCTTCTTGCGGGAACTTGGCGTTGAAGATATATTCGACATTTGACGACGTCACGCTTCGCCGGAATGATGTTTTTAACCATCACCTTTAGTCGCTTCTTCCGGAGGATTGCCTGCTGCTCAGACACGACCGGCCTTAACTAACGCTTCGGCATAACAATTATTATCTTGTGCAGGTACTTCTTCACCGTTTGACCGGTTCCACCGAGCTAAGGAGCGGAACGATTAAGTCACCTTACCATTGATCTTCCTTTTCATTTATTGCTGTTCTTTACGGTGAGCGTAATCTGACTTATTTAAAAGCCGTTGGCATTGATACTTGAACTGATGCTTTTCTATAAGAAAAAATGCCAATAAATCGGATGGCGCTACTTTCATCCTGTGCATGGTAAGTGGCTCATTTCGCCCTGTTTCACCTTATATCAGTGTGTTTTTCAGATTTTATATGTATAACTACGATCTCCGCTGTTTGTCTTGCTTGAAAATGGGCGTATCTTACGCGAAAATCTTTAAGATATGGAATGGAACTCGTTTCATGCCGTGCTGGGGTAGTTCATTTTGCCCCATTTCACCCTAAATATGCGTTTTTAGTGTTTATCCCTAGAACTACAATTGCCGTTATAATTTTTGCCAAAAAAGAGCGTAACTTACGTGAAAAGGGCCTGGAAAATTTAATGTGTGCTAGTTTCGTGCTGTTTCGTGGTCGAGAAATAGTTCATTTTACCCCACTTGTCTCTCAATATGAGTTTTTAGTTTTTTCCCCTATAACTACAAACACCACTGTTTTTTTTTGTCTGAATGGGGCTGGTTGTATGCTGTGCCGGAGTTGGCAAATGGTTAACTTTTGCCCTAACAATGAGTTTTCCTATTTTTACCTACACACCAATAACTACAATCGCCACTGTGTCTTTTGCTTGAAAATAAGCGCATTTTGTGTGAATAAGATATCGAATGGTGCTGATTTCACGCTGTGCTGAGGTCGGAAAATGAAAAATTTTGCCCCAATTTACTCGATATGTGGGTATTTTAGTGTCTTAAAGGCTAATTCATGTCGTGGATACAAAACAAAAAACGTACCCCGTTGAAACTAGTTTTTAGATACAGCCGCATAAAAAAGTCACGTAAAAATAAATCATGTAAATACAGAGCCAAATGTCAGCTTAATTTATTGGCCGACAGCCGAAAAATCTCCGAGAAAATACAGCATAGTGCTATTCGGGAAATTCCTGTAGCTGCAAAACGCTACGCATACTACGATAAATTGTTTTATTGCATGTAAAGAATCTCTACGGCGATAAGTTTGTGTGTCGGCATGACGATCTTTATAGTATTTGTAACTTCTCATTTTATACTGTCATTTCAAGTCAAACTGTAGCTTGAACGTGCAGCGAAGTTTGAGTAATCAAAATGTTGAATTAAGATATTATGAATGCTTACCATATCTCTCAGCGCAACAAGCAGCGAGTAGAGTAGCTTCCGATAGCAAGAGGTGTAGGCAGTGAGTCAAGTGTGTCCAAAGATGTGACATGGGTCCACCTTTAGCTCAGTCAGTAAAGACGCGGCTACAGAGCAACACCATGCTGAAGGTGGCTGGGTTCGATTCCCGATCTGGTCTAGGAATTTTTTGTTAAGGAAAATTTCTTGACTCCCTGGGCATATGGTATGATTGTTCTTGCCTCACAATCAAACTTATACAAAAATGGTACCTGGCATCGACAGATCTTAATTGGTAACCGTAAAATTGCATTTAGAACACTAAGTTGAGGGCAAGCATTAAGCTAATTGCGAAAGCGATTAATCAACGATCTACAAAGTTATGATGACCTAACAACTCCTCAGAAGCCTTGTATACGTAGTCCAAAACGTTGACTTTTAAGTGATCTGTCCGAAAATACCAGAGATAGGTACAGAAAACAACTGTCAAAAAATGTATCACTTGAAAATTTGCTGCGTTGTATGATGTAAAGGGTGTATTCGATAAAAATGGCACACACATATATACTCATCAAAATTAAACTGATTATCGGATTTTCTTGAAATTTTCAGGGAATGACGAACTACTAATGAGTTTTGATTTACAACATTTGTTTTATTCAACTTCGTCTCCCATCCCGAATGCCCGCACCTTCCTTTTCACTCCACCCATCAAATTTTGTACAACCGATTTTCCCAGTGTTTTTGTTGTTTTACCCAAATTTTCTTCAATTCTAGTTCTGTTTTTAATTGGACGAAGTTGCGGTGAATTAGGTGGGTTCATATCCTTTGGCACAAAATTGACTCCGTTGACTCGGTACCACTCCGATACGTTTCGAGCGTAGTGGCAGGATGCTAGATCAAGCCAAAACAGAGTTGATCCTTTGTGCTTCTTAATGAATGGCAAGAGACGCTTCTTAAGGCACTCTTCCGTGAAAATCGTACCGTTTATTGTTCCGGAAGTGATGAAGGGAGCACTTATTTCCCCACATCCGCAAATCGCCTGCCAGATTAGAAACTTCTTTGCGAAATTTCGATAGTTTCTTCTTTCGAACATCCTCCGGAACATCGAACTTCGACTTGGCAACGAAATATTCTTGCCCAGGAAGTTGACGGAAGTCGGCCTTGACGTATGTTTCGTCATCCATCACGATGCAACCGGATTTGGTGAGCAGCTTCGTGTAAAGTTTCCGGGCGCGGGTTTTCGCAGTGATGTTTTGTTTTTCATTCCGGTTTGGGGCTTTTTGCACTTTGTAAACATGTAACCCAGCACGCTTCATGGTTTTCTGCACAAAACGGACTGACACCTTAGACTTTTAAGCGACATCTCGAATTGACATGTTTGGACGGTTCTTGAATTGTTGTACGACTTTCCTGGCCATTTTACTGTCCATTGGACCACTTTTACGACCACTCCCTTCCTTCCTTTGGACACTCAGACGTTCCTTGAAGGTTCTTATTACACGAGACACAGATGTATTTGCAATTCCAAGCCTTTTAGCAATCCACCGGTGGGACACCCCTGGATTTTGATTGTTAGTGCACAAAATTTTCTCACGGACAATTTCTTGTTTCTACGACATGACTGGAACTACTGAATGTATAACTATGAAACTTGGCAGATGTAAATAATACACTATGGATAAGATCTACTCAAATTTCTAGGTTTTTTACTCATACGATTCAAAAGTAACAGAAGATTTTCTGTGTGCCATTTTTATCGAATACACCCTTTATGATATGTACAACCATTCATTGTAGCACGGAAACTAAGTCCAACAGCAATGGGCTCTCCTCTCTGTTAGACTTGATCAAGCTTTAATAACCACTGATTACCCTAATTATGCCATTGTATGAAGGGCCAAAAAGTGGGTTGGGTGGATCGATAGGCAACATCACTTATACGTATCCACATGGTTATAAAGAAACTCCTTCCAACAACAAGACTGAACAATTGGTCACAAGAGCAAGCTATCTAACATAAGGATGCCCCAATGGGCGGGGAAAAGAGCCCGCCTTCGTTTTGCAAACTGTTGGCAATGTGAAGTTGGCATTCCCATTCTCTCCATCCAGAGTGCTGCAATTGGGTGCCCTGATGGTCCCTACCATTCCCATGAAATATTTATTTAATAGTGTATATATTTATGTAAATATAAATATATGATCTCTATTCGGTTGATCCTGAAATGCAAGAAATGTTGTAAAGTGTTATAGGGCAGAGTTCTGTGGTTCTTGAGGACGTTTTCGTTAGTTTTCAGCAATAGCAGCAGATTTGAGGTATCCTGAAAAAGTTTGAAATTTTACAAAACTAACATTTTTTATATTTTAATTAACAGTTGCCATGGTTACTGTTTGCTACTTGATACAGATTATATAACAGCAATCCGCTTTTATTTTAGCTCACCTTCTAGCTATCAAATGAGAAAAGGAAGGATTTATTAGAAGGGAGTTAAGGACAAGTTGGCAAAAAAAAGTACATACTTTAATTGTTATGTTATGTATTCTCCGTGCGTGGAGTAACGATTATGATTTAAAAGAAGATGGTCGCTCATCACCATGAGGCACCAAGAGTGGACATTAATGTTTTTGCTAGAATGAAAGATCTGAAGAGAAAGTGTTGAAAGTTCCGTCAGTGTACGGCAGGTTGGAAATAGTACAGATGTTTTCGAAAATTGAGCGAAAGGGCATGTGTAAAATGGTACTCGAACCAAAGACGTCATCTTTTGCCTAACATCCCATTCGGGGTATGTCGAGGCACGGACAAGTCCGCCACCTCAACAGGCAAAAGAAGACGTTTGGAAGGCGCTCATGTACCACTGATGGCTTTGTGATAGTTATTCTAGCGATATATTGTGTGCACTCTTTTTTGATGCGCACATGAGAGAGGAACTCTCTCCTTTTTTATTTGTTTTGATCTCAAACGTTGCGACGTTGCAGTTAACCAACCCAGTGATGAATTTGTAGCCAGCCTGTTGGCGCAACCACGAGCGAAATTAGTGTGATCTAGTTGGCAGCCATCTTTCTGTAGTACGGTTGAGTGGTATCAACGATATAAGCCAGCCACCATCATCATTGCTCATGTGTGTAGAAAATGCATTAAATGCATGATTGCAATTATCTGCTAACAACTGCTGCAAATATTTCAAATCCAAATAAAAAAGATCAAAAATGGACCATTTAAAATCCGTCCTATTAAGCAAGCATGGGAAAAATCGGTTCACTTAGCGCTCATTTTCACTCACACGCAGAAACATTCAGAAGTGAGGCGTTACCACGTTTAAATTATTCCGATTCTTTTCATTAGTATTCTGCTTTCATTCTATTCGTAGAAAACAGAATTGAGCAAAACTGGCAGCTCATCGTACAGCGAATGAATCGGACGGTAGCAGTGTGGACGTTCTCTCATTGTCTATTTTTACCCGTTCAATCATTAACGATTGCATTCTGTTTGGATTCAGCTGAGCGAGATTGAATTAATCTCACTCATTTCTTTAAATCATACCTTAAACATCATTTAACATTTCAAATAATAATCTTACATGATGTTTAGCAATCTAATGCAACATAAAAAACATAAAGCGTCAGTTTAAACCGTATCTCTGCTCATATTCTTCCAGATGATTGCATTTACTGAGTCAAAATATTCTCATTCGGTGTATTCAAATCGCTTGCGTTCAGTGGCATCGCATTCATTCAATATAACGTCTAGCTGAAAATTTTGTTCGCATGATTCTGCTTTGCTCGTTTATTCTTTCTACGATGTTCGTTTTCGAGAATTCGTGTAGAATCGTTTGATAGGAAACGTCACACTCGTTCAGTATTGTGTTAGCAACTGAGGTTGCTATTTTAAATCGGTGGTGCTCATGTGAGTGAATGAGTTTTCCCATGCTTGCTATTAAGGACGATCAATTTGGTCAAAAGAGTTCCAGCCAGCGGTGGCTACACAAGTTTCAGCTTTCCACTTGTCGCATACCTTAAAACTTTTGTAGAATTTCAAACACGGCTCGGAAACTTAAACGGTCTATATATTATTCCGAAGCACAAATATAAGGCAAGCTTATGCCAAGATCAGCATGCCAAATATAATTTTGGCAGATGACGACCGTCACGCAATATTGATATAAATAATTATAACATTTGTTACACATTGCTACGATGTCCTACGTCACCTTTGCGTACAGCCTCATTGGTCTGTCTCTTGAATTTTTCATTCATCTTTTTCACTCTTCATTCACATAATGCTTATTCAGGGACGTGCTCTCCTGTGAGTCGTGCTCGAGATTCTTAATTAATATTTTGAAATTCGGTAAGTAAATTATCTCTAATATGCAACAGGAAAAAAAATCAGTGGGGTTGTGTACAAGACACGACCGGTCGACGTAGACTACGTTAAACCAAGTGATGCATTATAATGTCAGGGAAATTCTGTGTGGCTATTATTAGCGTTAAAAAGGTTATTATTATTCGCGCCGGTCGCTTACCCTTACCGATAGAAGCAGTTTGTCATAATATGACGTGTGTGGCTCTTATGGGACCTTAGACCAGCGTTTTGAAGCCAGTATGTAAGAAAATTCTATTGTACGCTCTTGAGATATTATTTCGTGGCCCTGAAAAGGGCCTTTTGGTTTAAATGATGACACGACCACGGTTGCACGTTTTACGATGGACTATCTTTAAGGCCTAGATGATAGTTGAGGATCTGTTGGGGAACATATAATTATTAAATTAATGATAGTTTTGCTCATTCTTATAATCATAATCGCTTGACATTACTAAATGTTTATTCGTATGTCATACTGTGCCTGAACGGCCTGCATCTCGGAATTCTCACCATCGCCGGAACCATCAACAATGTTTTGCATCGTTTGGGGGATTTCAGTAACGACAGGCAGCGGAGGAAATTCTATAATACGTACATACAAACATCTATTTTGACTGATGCCTTGTCTCCTTTTCAACATTCACCATTTCAATACCATACCATTCGGATCATTTGTATACAATCTGAGTTGTAGTATGCCTTTGCATAATTCAACTTCAAAGAATCAAAGATTTGCAATTAATGCAATTTTAGCAATTCTAGATTTCAAGGGTAATAATAAACATTGAAATACTCTAGAATTTAAATAACGATAAAATTCGTTATCAGAAAATATCCGACAGGTTTAGTGATTGTTATGAAAACACAATAATCAATTGCAACATTTTCAGATGTGTAAGCGTCTCTAAAAATGTTCAAAATTCAGGAAGTTTTATCAAACAGAAAATAACAAAAAATTATCTTGCACTTGTTGTAAGGTTATATACAAGTATATAGGGTACTTGTCCCTTGACTCAGTCGATTATGTAGCGCACGATTACAATTTTAACTATAACTCATACAATAATTTAGCTAGAAACGATATTCAACTAGTTATACCTTTGCTAAGACATGCTCAACAAAGTGTTTGCTGTACTAAAACATGAAAAAGTCACCAACATTATTAAGTCGAAAACATTTGATGGATATGGATATCATTAAGGATACTTGTTCGAACGAGTTTCAGTAAAGTTTATTTATTTCATCGCTCCGGCATTTATTTATACAATCACTCCGGGCATTCGGCTATATTCGGTATACCATACGAAATATAAAGCTACTTTATAACATCTAAATGACTTTCTCATGTGCCATTCCATTTCAAAACATTAAAATTCCCACTATATGCATTTAGTTATATGGGTGTTGGTATGAATAAGCTCTTCGAAAAATACACAACCGCTCACTCTTACTTTTCCATTGAAAACTTTTATATTCTACATTTTACTATGTGATGAATACATCACGCCATAGTTGGGAATATAAGGTTAAATGCGTACCTAAAGTATGGTCTATGGATTTCATGTGAAATTATTATTCATGTTTCTATGTGAATATCAGGTAAATTAGTGAGTCCATCATGGCTAAAACGTTAAGGAAATCGATATATATATAAATATATTAGATCTCGCTGAAGAAAGAGAGTGAGTTTTATAAAATATCATTATTCTTTGCAATGGGTATGGGAGAAAAGGTTGGTTAATACATAATAAATTCTTATAAATATAAAATAAACACCTGACAAAATAATCACACATTAAAATATGTTCAGTGCATTATTTGTATCGATTTCATTTTTAGGTTCATGATGATGTAAAAGCACGCGGTGCATGTCATCACCAGAATACAATTAATACTATGTTGGAATTTATTTAGACGGGAGCGATAACATAGAGAGATATTCAATTGCTATGATGACATGCACTTTGTCAAATTGATTTAAATTTAATAAGCATCAATTTCCTACATCGAGTTGAAGGACCTTCTCCAGCGTCCCAACTAGTTGTTGGCAACGCATTACCTTCTTGCTGCTTTCAATTTCGCCCGATAACTACGAGCTCCCTCGGCATCGGTGCATGGTCGTTTCGGAGGATTTCCCGTATGGTCGCTCTTTATGCGCTTCCTGAATCTGTGCAAGCGTTCTAGATCAAATCGGTTAGGCATTCTCACTTTCACTATGTTTCTCAAAAGTGACAAACAAATCGGCACTAGATTAAATGGCGCACAAACCGGAACGAAATATTAATATTAATTCTTATATATCTCTAAACTGGATTGGTTGTCCTCAAAGGACAGATGATTTATTAGTGGGTAGCGCCAACCAGCTGGGTAAAAATTTCCCGACGGCTCGCCCTCCGTGGAGGTGTTTTTGCAGTTGCGGCGAAAGAATCGGCACCATGATATTTGGCGCACAAACCGAACGAAATAAAAGTTTAATTCTTGTATAAACACCTCTTTTAATTATATTGGTTGTCCTCATAAGGACAGGTTATCAATTTACAGGATTGCGCTTACCAACTGGGTAAAATTCTTACCGACGGCTCAGCCCTGTCATCGATCACCGAACTAAATTTAAGATTAGTTCTTTAAAGGCTCCACCAAACTGCAGCTTTTTTTGCCGCCGCAGCAAGTCGCGACGGAAAAATCGCCGCGGTGAGATAACATGGCGGCTTATGGGAGCGCGACAAACCAACGCGATTAAAAACGCATTATCGCGAGCCTTATTAATCAACTCTTTTTATTTTAAACATTTATTGTCCTCAAAAGGACAGATAATTTCCCACATACTGCTGCTCGCCTCCAGGACGCTTTCCCCAAACAGCAGCGTTTTCAAAGAGCGGCGAAACAATCACCGAAATGAGGTAGAGATGGTGGCTTGCACAAACCGACGCGATAGTGCGCCCCCATAATCCGCCATTTTACCTCATCGCGATGATCGCTGTTTGGGAGAGCTTTGCCATATTACCACCAGCTGCCTCTGCAACCAGCTCCGCTACCGGCAAATGAAGCAGCTGCGACCAGCTGCCTGCGAACAGCTACCAGCGCTCCCTCCGCACAGCTTCAATGCTGCCAAGCTTGACTGAGGCAAAAATTTTCCAAGTGTGCGTTCTATGCCGTTCTCAGCTGCATGCGAGACGTACATGGAGAGACGAATAAGCATGATTGGTTAAAGTCTCTCTCTAACACAAAAGAAGAAGAAGATCATGCAAGACGTTCCTTGCTTCGATTTGAAATCTGTGATAGGAAATTTGGTAAATTTACTCTGCAAAATGACATTATAAGACATCACCTTATATTTGTGTTATTTTCAATAGTTTACTATTGATTGAGAAAAATGTTTGACAATTGAATTGGAGCGTGGTAAAATTTCCGAC
>JASCZW010014649.1:0-22410 GCA_034211315.2 Aedes japonicus
AGTGCCATGTATACTAGATTAAATTCAATATTGCGTAGACGTGTTTTGGCGTGCACGAGTTATTATGACCGTAACGTTAAAGTTCCGGAAATTTATTTGGCGAGATTTTTGTTTAAGAGTTTGAAAGTGCGATGGCTTCCAAAAATGTTCCTATAGAATTTTATTCAGGTACCATGAAGCGTTTGAAGTTCCTTGTAAATTATTATTTGCACCATCACTGGGAGAGAACCTAGAGTAAGTGATATTCGGATGTAGTTATATGTTTGCATGAAACAGGGCGGTAATTCCAAATTAATTCTTGAATGCTGTTTTCACCAACGTTTTTTATTTTCATTAGTCCCTCCAGGTCTGGATCAACCAGGGCGACATCATCCTCATCGGCTTGCGTGTTTACTAGGACCCGAAAGCGGTAGTCATTCTGAAGTACAAACAGGAAGTACACGCACGAAATCTCAAGACGTACGGTGAGTTCCCGGAGTCTGTCCGCATCAACGACACAGTCACATTCGTCGACAACGATCTGGATGACGACGTCGAGTTCGGCGACGAGTACAGCTCGGAGAAGGAGGTGGACGCCGTGGACACTATATAATCGGTCACCACCAAAACTAACAGCACAGCTTTTAGCACCAGCAGCGTCAGCAGTAAAAGACAGTTAAACGTCAAACAAAAAACCATCACCTCGTTATTTGTGCAGTATAGATACATTTTTAACAACTCCGATGAGTCCGATAAGCAAACGAGATCAAGAAGCTAATTTCAGTACGCAAAATCCCAGTTTGTATTCCACCACCGGAACATATTAGTTTGTTAGAATAACAATTACAACACATGATGAAGTAGGAGCAGCATTTAAATTACTGAATGAGACAGGCAAATATACAGGTGCTATGTTTTATTTAGAATTTATGTTTTGTCATGAAATTCCCGGCTTTTGCGCCACTATTGAGAGAAACCCCGCCCACAACTAGCAGCCGAGTTTATATCAATCCTAATTGAGTTTATTGAATGCACCGCAGTTCTAAACATTTATTCCCATATGCTCTAGCGACAATGCGGTATAAAGGCTTGCAGATGATTGTTTTGTTAACAAGAGTATTCATTAAAACTTTTTTTTTTTATCAAAGCATGTTTTTAAGTACAAATTTAGCAAAGGAATAAATCAGATTGCCCGCACGAAAAACAATTTGCTATACAGTCGAAACTGTATTTCGAATATAAGATATCACATTTTATGTTATTGTTATCGAATAGTTCAATCACGTTTTCACCATATAACCTCTACATTAACACATATTGTTATTGTTTGCCATATTGTCATTGAAAGGTTTATTATTGTCTGCACTTGGTCTGGATTATATACTAACTTTTTGACATAGAGTACAGGAAAAAATTTGTTCGTGAAAATTGCCATTTTTTATGGTAACCTAACTTAACCGCCTATTCAGCATATTGCTATTTGGCCTTTTACCATCTGACATATTGTTGAAACTATAGTGGAGATTGTTAGTTCATAGTTGTCAACTATAAGGGTAAATGGCGTAACAATAACGGAAGCGATCATCAACAATAAGTTAAATGGTCCAGTAATGGTTTGTGATTTTGCATACCTAAGGATTCAGGCTCTTGTAGCTAGTCGTTTCATTTAAAATTTCAATTACGTCAAAACGTAACTCATCAGCCGGAGGTATTGTCATATTCAAATATATTGTAATACATTATTCGCCCCTCGATTCGCCCAAAGGGACAACAAACATGATTTTCAATAAATTGACTGTCTTTCGTCGTAGGAAGCTGAAATATATTTCTTTTCGGTTATGATTATATTCAAAACCAGTGGTTGTTTTCGATGAACATGCGTTATTATTTTACATTGAAAATTGCTGAAAAAACTTTATTTGCTCAAATATTATGTTTGATCAATCGTTCAATCGTTATTACTGATTGGAATAATGTGCGTGCTATCACACCAACACGTGGGGAATGCGTGGCGGTTTCTATCATTACTCCCAAGAGTTTTCCGATTATCATTCGAAATTCCAGCAATGAGTGGCGGTGGCAGTGTCCAGGCGGATGATCTACCGTCTATAACGGATGTCCACTAAAAAATGAGAATGATTTCAATACTTTTCCATCAGAACAAAAACGGCCGCATAGAAATGTCACTTTAGATGAATGAATCGTTGCACTCTCCAGAAAATTTTCATACACTCTTATTTCACTCTAACATGCTCAGTCGTGTTCAGCATGCCGTCGAAACAGGAAGAACTGCGCGCGCGCGTTGTACAATTCTTTCAAGCGAACGAAGATCGTGGAAAAAAATACACGGTGGACCATTTTTGTCGTGAAAAAGTTCCGGTATCCACCGTATACTGTATCATGGCATGCATGAGAGTAACCCGGAAGAAAGGTTGCGGCCGTCCAGCAAAAATAATGAATGAGAAAACGCTCCGCTCGCTGCGCAGCATGTTCAACAACAAGGATTCGGTAAGTCAACGGGAAGCAGCCCGAAAGTTCCATTGTTCGAAGTCACTCATCTGCAAGACGCTAAAGAAAGAAGGAATAGTGTGTAGAAAGAAAACCAGATCCCCAGAGTACACAGATGAGCAGATTCAAACCGTGAAATCCCAATGCCGCTGGATGACTCGGAATTACGGCGGAAAATCTTTCGTTCTGGACGACGAAAGCTACTTTCCTCTTTCGAAGTCTCAGATACCGGGAAACGACCGATTCTACACTAAGGACAAATCTACTACTCCTCCAAAAGTAATGTATAAGTTCAAGCACAAATTTGAATCGAAGGTTATGTTATACATCGTAATATCCGATAAGGGTATTTCCGAAGCCGTGGTTCAAACCAAGCGGTTTGGCCATCAACCAGAGGTGTACCAAAGAGAGTGTTTGCAGAAAATACTCATCCCATTTCTTAAACAACATCACTCGGATGGCAAATACGTGTTTGGCCGGACAAGGCATCATCGCACTACGCAAAAAAACGCTAACGTTTTTGGAGAGCCAAAATATACCATATGTCCCAAAAGACCGGAATCCGACAAATTTGCCACAGTGCCGTCCTATCGAGGATTTCTTCGGTCTTTTGAGCTCCATGGTATACAAGGATAATTGGAAGGCCAAGAACACCAAGCAACTTAACAAAAAGGATCAAAAGCTGCATCCGAAAAATCGATGTGGCTGCCGTCCAACGGTCATGTTCCAGCATAACGACTAAGCAACGCCGCACGGCGGACCACGGACCATATGACAATATTCACTAAACTTAGTTTGAAGATTTAAGTTGACCCTTTTAATAAAATAAATCAGTTTGAACAAAACTTCACTGGTATTTTTTTCCTGACCCATTCTTTTCGTTCTCATTATTTAGTGGACACCCGTTAGTTGCGATTCAACAATCCTGTTGTTGTTGGCTCATGACCGAACCGATAGTCGATCCAGCAACAACGGAACCCATCGTAAACGATGGTGATAATGATGTTGTTGTTGTTGTTGATTTGTGGCAATTTTTGCTGTTGATGCATCTGGAAGTTTAGCGACCACAAGACCAATGACAAAACCTTTAAAAAAAGATTCCATGGTTGAGATAAAATATACATCTTATATAACTGCATTTGAAACCCTTAAACAAACAACTGCCACAGACCAAATCTTAGCCCCCAATTTGATGAATCATTTATCCTAACAACATAATTAAGTCTTAGCTCAACAGCGATTGCGAAAATAAGCCGATTAATCGGTGAGGGTTAATAGATTTAGATAAAACAATAATTTAACAGTTGTAGTTTTGGTTCGTTGGATTATTGGTTAATATAAAATAAATTCGAAATTCGACTAATACTCCACTAATCAAACTTTATGACATGCCCATGGAAAATATATGCTGCACAGAAAAATACCTTAATGGATAACATGTTAATTTAGAATAAATTATGCAAACGATGAACGATGGGTTAGCGGAAACGCATCTTCGATTGAATGCAGTTGCCTCCAATCGACGAAATGAGACCTTTGGTACAAATAAAAGAGAAAAATCATTCAGTTCCTCTTCTCAAAAAATAAGTAAGTAAAGTAGGTAAGTAAGTTTACTTCCTTCATACTTTTTATCCAATATTCATCGTCCTACGCGTATGTTTCTCGTCCTCAATCAACACATATCTCAGTACCACTGCTTCAATTGTTCATAGGTAATGAAGAAGATAATATTCCACGGGCCCATGCGGACCGACGTCAGCACGAAACCCTTGTACAACGCGCGGAAGCCTTCGTTCCGAACGGTTTGAATGGCACAGTCCAGACTACCTGTGTAAATCTAGCCCGACGAGGATGAGGTGGGTGTTACAGCTGCAACACTGCCACCACCGGCGACGCCAGGGCCTCCAACACCACCGCCCCCTCCATCTGGACCAAAGTTGTGTACCTGTAGCTGCACCCGACGCTGATTCATCAACCGTGTTCTTATCACGTCGATCGGAGTCGATGATTATTAGATTTATTTTGAAAGCTAAATTTAGTGGCAGCACTTACCAAACGGACAATTTCGGCTTCGTTTTGATGTAGGTCATTCGTTTGTATAGCTTCCAGCCGATGTTTTGACATGCAAACAGTGTTGCCGAAGTTGAGAAAAACACAGTGCTGCTGAATTTTTCTAGTACTGCTCTGGTAATGTTATTCTAGTATATATGGAACTTGATACACTGAAAATTTTGACCAGGTGCGTCATGCATAAATCGTCCGTCCGATGTCCGTAATTAGTCCGTGGTCTTACTCCGGAACAACGAAAAATTCTCGTGCACAAATGGTGCACTGTGAGCGGACTGTCCTTGAGAAAATTGGCCAAGGAAGCAGGTGTAAGCGTCGGAGCGGTACGATCTGCGATTCGAAAATATAGAGAACAGAACAGAGAAAACCACGGGCCCGCAAACTCTACGATTCGTTATTGTGTAGAAATTCTAGGTGTATAATAATGGACGATGAAACGTATGTGAAACTAGATTACAAAACGCTTCCCGGACCACAATTCTATACTGTTAGCGAAGACAAAGACATTCCCGAAACGCAGAAGGCAATTTTTACCGAAAAATTCGGTAAGAATATTATGGTTTGGCAGGCAATATGCGAGTGTTGTAAATCATCTAGTCCGTACATCACAACGGAGACGATGAACACTCAAAAATACGTTAAGGGATGTCTTCAGAAGCGATTATTGCCGATGATCAGGCAGCACGAAGGTCAAGTAGTGTTTTAGCCTTATTACGCGTCATGTCATTACGCAAAGGACATTTTAGAATGTTACAAAATCTATGTTTCGTGCCGAAAGACATGAATCCGCCGAACTGCCCGGAGGCACGGCCAATCGAGACTTTTTTGGCTTTAACCAAAGCGAAGCTTCTAAAATGCATAAAACCAGCGGACGACATCCAAAAATTTAAAAAAGATTGGCCAAAAGTGGTCAAAATGGTGGGAAGTACCACTGTGTAGAAGCTAATGGGTCATGTTCAAGGAAAAATTATGAGTCTTGGCTGTGATTAAATATTTTGATTAAACGAGAGTAAAATATTATATAAAACACAAATACAAATATGATGTGCCAAATAAAATTATTAAAACTAAAAAAAAACAAGACTTTTTTTGTTATTTTGAAAGTGTGCTTATACTTTCTAGAACAGTCATATACATATTGACTCTGCAAAATTAGTATTAAACCATTACCAGGGGTATAGATGGTATAATGAGCACTAAAAACGAATTTATATATTTAACATATTATATAACAATTATATTATAAAGTATCCGATCAACTTCATCAATTATCATAGCACTACAAATTTAATTGGTTTAGAGTAAAAACAATAATAATTTAGTAATGAAAAAACTAACATTCACACACAATCATCCATAGATTTCATTAATCTATCACGAAATGATAGAGCTTATGCGGAAGCCAAATTAGGTATTACAAGACCAACACAGGAAAACTGTCCTCGTACGCTAGAAAACTGATTATTAAATTTTAAAACTGAATGAATATCAGAATGGAATACAGAATATATTGCATTATCTAAAGACAAAAACAGCATTTCGAATGAATCAATTAATTGGAAATTGTATCCTTGGTATAATGAACTAAATGTGTCCACTATAGAAACGATTGCTATCGGAAGAAATAGAACTTTTCACACAGCTACAAAGGACACGTTTGCAACATAGAACTTGATCATACTTGTAGTACCTGTAATGTGCAAGAAAACCTTATTCACTTACTTTTTGAATGTAACAAATTCTCTGGGATAAGACGAAAATTCCCCTTGTTCTCTAAGAAAACTTTAAAATAGTTCTCAAAAAAAAAAAAAAAAAAAAATAGGATGAATATCTACAAATCGAGAAATTTAACAGCCAGTTTGAGTCCAGTTCGTGCTAAAGATCTTTTTTTTAGCCCTCACCTGTGCAGATAGTTGATGGGCTACATAGTGAAGCTAATCAAATTGTTTTCTTCGAGTAACCGACGTTTTAAATATTAATTTCACTTGACACTTGGTTAATATGAACCAAACAGTTCAGAGCCATTAAAAAGTAAAATAGTTTTAGGTTATAAACTCTCAACCCCTATAACTACGATAAACCATTAACCGCATGTTCATTCTTGAGAATTATCAGAAAACCAAACACTCTTAAACTACAAGTTAATGACAACGAAATAGGTTTTATTGAGATTAGGTGGCATTTTGTCCCTCATCAATTATTATAATTGAAACGCGTTTTTATCATTAATGGTTATATCAAAAAGTATTTCAGTTAGTGCGGAATATGTATAATACTGCAGAAAACATTAAAAACAAATATGGTTTATATTTCAAGCTTTTCCTAAGACCTTGTTTAGTATGTCAGGATATAATAACAATTTCATGCGCTGACGAGCAAGATATATTTTTTTATAAATCGATGTTTTTTTTACATTTGTTTCAGCTAGGGTACAAAGGATGGTTAATCAATTCTTCAGCGATTGACATTTGAAATTTCATTAATAGCCGTAGGATTTCAATAGAACTAATGGTGTGCATCTGCTCATCATTACCCCCCTGATACCCTTACAGTAGAACGACAATATCAGTTTGGCTTATCATGTTAATCTTATTAGTAATCTAAACCTATCCGGGAAACCTCGTCAAAAATTCCAGACTGCTAATTGACGCAAGGAACACAGCTGCCATACCAAAGCAAAGGCAATTAGTTTGTAGAGGTGGAGTTTCTCAATTCGAAAGGAGCTCCCATCAGTAATGCATTCCTGCAAACGGGGCGTCGATTAGATGTGGTGAAAACAACAAAACGCACACACAAACTAGAAAACCACTAATAGAAAGGCGTGGCTAGATTACGCCAATAAACGATGGTAAAACCAGCCTTCATTCAGAGTAAACGTAATAAATATAAAATATAACCATACAGCCATCCCATCCCATCCCATCCCATCCCCTCACGCGCCATACTTCCATGGGCAAAGCTGAATGCACTCTGGGCGAAGTTCATGCAGAGAGCCAAGAAAGAAGATCGCCAGTCGGCTGTGTGTAAATGGGAGAAATTTTGTATCGCTTTGTAGCATCGAGCCAAGATCAGTCTTCTCTTCACCCGGACGACCCGTGCTGTGGTCTTAAAGAAGAAAACAAGAATAACAAGAAACCTCTGTGCAGCAAACTCACACTCGTTGATGGGAGATCATTACGAAACGAAACGAGCACCAGACAACAACTGTGAGGCATCAGCGGAGACGAGCCCGAGCTTGGATTCGACGACGAGGCAAGGCAAATGTGAAACCCGTTGAATTCGTGATTGGAAATTATAAACACGTTGTGTCGTCCATCCGTATGCAGATGAAATGAAGAAAAACAAACAAAATTACATTTGAATATGGCCGGAGCCGTCCATGTTTTTCGTTGTTTTCTGAACGTGATATAAATAAATGATCTGGATGATGAGACTGGTGAATATTTAATTTCGATCGATGGGTGTTTTCATTGGTTATCTTTGCTGAAGCAGGCGCCATACACAACCACTCCCGATTGGATGGGCGGTAGCCTATATAGAAAATCACCACGGCTTCACATTGAAATCTTCCATTTGCTGATCTCCAGGGGAACGCTTTTTGACAGGTAGAACTTTTCACACTTCGCAGAGAATTCTATATATTCTTCGGCAGCCTGCAAGCAAAGTTGTACGAAGGTCATAGGTAATTAGTAAGGAACGTCATACACATTTCAATACATTAACCGCACAGCCAAACGTTGCTAGAATACCTTTACTTGAATTTGAGATTTTCTGGTTTATTTTTCGTTAGGACTTACAATTATCTTTACAAGCGGTTGATGAATATGTTCCGGTGCTGGCTCATTGAAAGGTTTGGATAGATTGCGATTGACTTCTAACTGCATCAGCATGTAGGAAACATATTGATTTCGCATCTGTTTGTCA
This sequence comes from Aedes japonicus, assembly GCA_034211315.2. Lineage (NCBI taxonomy): Eukaryota > Metazoa > Arthropoda > Insecta > Diptera > Culicidae > Aedes > Aedes japonicus. The sequence goes on from JASCZW010014649.1 coordinate 8,479, forward strand.
AGGATATTGGATCCCATGTTGAAGAATGTGGTCATCCATGTTCTGCCCATACGACGTACTAAAAACGAAAATAAAATAATAATTCATGCAGTATTGAATACGTATAGTGTACGAAAGATATATAACGCAAACGTTACCCTCTGGTTCATGCAAAAATAGCAATGAAATAATTGAACTCATATCTTCTTTAAAATGAGCGTCTAATTTTTGCTCTTGCGAATCAGCCATGATAAAATGAACGTTTCAATGCTTCAGCCTTCAAATACTGGATAAAGAAGCCTACTATGCGTACGATTCATGGTTATTGGGCAATTATTGTCAACTTATTTAGTCAGACGTATCTGATTTTGTAAACAAAGAGGGGAACAAATATTCAACCTTATTTTTTTTCAAAACTCTTTGCATCCTCACGTAAATTTGCATCATGTTCGGGAAACGTTATTCCCTTTGTTGGTGGTCCTAGTTTGCATGAAAGTGGTAAGGAATTCAAGAATTTAACGTTTGAATCGTTCTTCTCCTCTTTGTTTACAAAATCAGATACGCATTTATGAGTTGTCGAGCATACTACAAGCTATTTAAAAATATTACCAAAATTTGTTAAACGATCGGTGGTACCATCCTTCCAACTTAATTTCTGGGCTATCAATTACGCTCATTTTCGGTAGGTGACGAGCTTATCACAGACCCTAAGGGCATCTTTAGCGGTGATCTATTTTTAGAACAACTTTATACCTGATATCAGTGAAACTTCAATAGGACTAGCTAAAAAAGACCTACTTTGCGTTCCCCGCACCGGTGTGGTATGTCTTGTTGTTAAACCCGCCAATGATCATTCAACATCAGAGATCAGAAGTTTTTTTTCAGAGATCGCAGATTTTTCACAAATATTTTGCCATTGATTGGTTTGATCAAATAATTTTTAATGCCAGTAGTGCGTCGTTAACTGATGACTAGGAATACTTGTTCTTTCGTTTGGTTGAAGGTGAGTATGTGAAGGCATGCAGTTCATTAAAACGATAGTAGATAATGCTGATTTGTAGTTTGGCAGCGGATATACAAGAATCGAAACGGAGAGGGTCACATCCTGGATGACGCCCCAACGTCGACCGTGATTTCCGGTCCGGTCACCAGAAGCTGTTCCAGGACTACTATAGCGACACGCAAATCTACTACGAGAATCCCTTTCTACGTTTCCGCATGGCAAGGGAGGACATTATGTGACAACTAGAGTCAACTAGAGGCTTCTCCAGATTTTTTCTGTATGAGCTATTTCCAAGTGCTTATCATGACCGATCTCTCAATAAACAGATTGTTTGCTTTGAAGACTTCATTACTTTTCGTTTCTGAGCAATCGAAATATTATTCGGAATCTCCGAACTTTCGCATTTCGATCTAGTCAGCGTTTTCCGAAAAATACAGTGGCTGTAGAAAAACTAAGACAAGCATTCGCTATTTAGGAATGAAACGAAAAGGCAATCCCCTGCACCGGGAGCAACTAGAGGTAATTATTGGCCTCCGAGGCGAGCAACACAACTTTTTGTCCACCGCCAGTATCACACGCAGCAAACACGGTTACTTTTCGGTTCACAAATATACCTCAGAATAAAATGGAGTTATTGTTTAGTAAAAGCTGAAACCTAACTCAATAATTGGTATTATCAAGTAGCGTGTAGTGTTTTGGAACGGTATTTTTCTAGTTCCAAATTGCTGCAAGAATAGATCAAAACGTATACCAGTTTTAAAATGATGCAAAATAGATCCAGCATAAAACAAAATTTACAACACCGGTGCAGCGATGTTTTTTGCGTTTGGTCTAGAAAAATAAATCCAATCCACGATTTGAAGCGCCGCTGAAGATGCCCTAACTACATACAAAATATTAGCACTAGCACTAGCAGGAGAGCTGAGAAATCAGGGTGGGTAAATGGTTCCACTCACCGTACTATATTAGACTGTACGATCCAATGATGCTTTGTTCCAGGTTAAACTTACACAAAACGTGAAAACAATAAAACCGTGTAATAGATAACATTGCTAAATTCAGAACAATGTTTTTGTTTATTTGGCGTGTTATTCAAGTTGCCCATTCTTGGTTGGATTAAGTTTTAACCCATTTGGCTGGATCATGGCCAACCTTTGGTAAAGCTTTGATGACAAATTCATCTAAATAATCTTTGAATAAATATTAATAATCTCGATTTACTGTTCCGAACATTTAAGGATTTGCTTAATTTTATTACTAATAGATATATAATCTACAGTTGGGCTGCAAAATGGTGAGTAGACAACTAGGATGGAGGGTGCGTCCCCGCAACATAGCTCTGGTCCTCACAAGTTCCTAACTCATGTTTTCACGGGAGTAAGAAACGTAGAAACGAGGTATCGCGTCAGATCGAAGCATAAAGGGTGGAACAGTCAAAACTTGGTCGACGCAAATATGACGTAGTTTGTTTTGAAGGGTGTTCCGATCAAAATTTGGTCAAACAGTAATATGTGTGAGTCGATCAAAGTTTTTATTAATTATCAAATTATTTTTCTTTTTCAAGTCCAGTTAACACAGAATACAGGAGAAATATTCAGCTAAGCTTCCTTTTTACCGAATGCGAATTGCCGGGTCTTTCGTTTAACATCTGCCATGAGATTAAGTATCAAACAAACTTCGTCATCATTGTCGAGTACAAGTTTTGTGATCGTGCTTTGGCCGACGTGTTTTGTTAACAATTTGGCCAACTTGGTGTGAGGGTAGTTTAGATTTTCGCCATGCACGTGTAACACATCTTCAACACATCTTCAAAATGAGGGTCGTGCAAAATGCACAATGATAGGAAATGCGTCAAGTTTAAGTCGACCAAATTTTGATCGAAACACCCTCTAATCGTACGTTTAAAAAACTCAAACACTCCTCATTTTATAGGTGTATGCGTACGAAAGGTTGACTCTATTTTGTTTTTGCCATTTCCTATTCAGTTGTCAAAATATCATAGAAGCAAGAAGAGCAGCGAATCAAAATTTTGCATTAACATCTGCATAGACAAGGTGCCTCCCTTAGCTCAGTCGGTAAAGGAACAGGTACAAAGCAACACCATGCTGGAGGTGGCCGGGTCCGATTCCCGGTCTGGTCTAGGTATTTTTCGTTAAGGGTAATTTATCGACTTTCTTGGCATAGGGTATGATTGAACTTGCCACACAATCATACTAATAAAAAATGGTACCTGTAATCGAAAGCTCTTAATCAATAACTGTAGAAGTGCACTTAGAACACTAAGTTGAGAGCAAGCAATAAGCTAGAAAAGCTAAGAAACAAAAAGAAGAACTGCATAAACAAAACCCAAATTATTCCAACGTCTACTTGGAAAAATCACTTAATATTGCCAAATCAAGGTGGATACAACAGCGCTACAAAACTCGATTGAAGGTGTGGAAAGTTAAGCCCGATAGTTCGCATTTGGAAAATGAGAAGGCTTATGAAATAATTTTCCTGTGTTTTTGAGACGATGAACTTCAAAAAGAAATAAAGATTGATCATATATATATAGTAAACTAATCAATGTGCACTTAATCATATTTGACAAATTTTTGACCGTTTCACACTTCATGCTGTGTATTTGGTAGGATCAACTCGGCGTGATATATTATGAGCTGTTGCAACTGGGTGAAACAATCACAGGAGCTTGCTCCCGATCACAACTGTTGCGTTTGAGCCGAACATTGAAAGATAAACGGCCACAATACCAGCAAAGACACGTCGAGATCATTTTGCTGCATGACAACTCTCGGCTCTATGTTTCTCAGGTCGTTAAAACCTACCTAGAAACACTACAGTGGGACTTCCTTCCACACCCGCCGTATTCTCTAGACATTGCTCCCTTTGACTACCACCTTTTCCGATCGATGACGCATGGACTGGTTGAGCAGCAGTTCTTCTGTTCTTACGAAGAATCCAAAAATTGGGTAGATTTATGAATCACTTCGAAAGATGAGCAGTTTTTTCGACACGGAATCCGTATGCTACCAGAAAAATGGGAAAAAGTTGTGGCCAGTGACGGTCAATACTTTCAATAATAAATATGTATCCAAATTTTCGGGTTTCTATTTGCATGATACATTAGCCATAAACTACTTTTGGATAAAGATACAAGCCATAACTAACGATAGCCATATAAGTTCTTGCTTTTCACCTGGTCCGTCCATCGTAATTTCTGCGCTTCGCACCTTCTTGTGCCCACCGAATCCGTAGCGAACACTAACTTTGTAGGGTTGTTGTCCGGCATTCTTGCAACATGTCGCGTCGGTCGAAAACTCCGGCAAAACTTTGGCAAAATTTTAAAAAATGTATGGAGGAAAGTCTACGAAGGAGGGGTGTTGAGATATTCAAAAATAAGTCTATGTGGTTTATGAACAGGCCCTAAGCATAGCCATGCCAGGACTACGTTTCAGTAAGAAAAAATGGTAAGCGACATCATGTGCAAACAATAATTTTGATGTGTTCACTTATAATGGCTACAAAGAGATTAGTGAGACCAATGGCTTCAGTTCGTTTGCAGTTTCAAAGCCAAAGCAATGTAAATTACTTGGCAGCTCAGGTTCTCAAAATATTTGTGTCTGTACCATTCCCGAGAATATTGAATTGATGCTACATAGTCTAAGAAAATATGCTTTCCAAACTGATACGTAATTTAACTTCGAACAACTATCATGCAACACATCGTCCAAGCCGGTTAGCTTTTGAAAATAACCTTTTCAAGGAACTGGAGGAATGTAATGCATTTGAAATATCTTTCGAACAGTGGATTTCAACAGACCGGTGTAATTAAGAGGGTACAACCAGTTGAGGAATTTGTATCATATTTTACCGACAAGTAAGAAAAATTGGTCACCCATGATTATATCAAAACCGAACTATTCTCGTTTTTGAGACACAAGAAAAATAATTTAAGCGATGGCGAGTGTGTGATTTTTCCGAAAATTGTACATTAATTTTGTGGCAAGTGGGACCCCTTTCATTCGATTTCCCAGGAAGTTTCACATAAAAAATGCTGTTGTTCACTAACATTGTGCTACCTGGAGCTGAACTATCGAATTCTTTCGCGATTCATGTTTTTCCCACTGTGCATTGGTATAACTAAATGCATACCGCTACGAACCGAAGAAGAAAACCTTGCTTCAAAACTAGAGGCAATCTTTGATTCATTATTTTCATAGTTTTTCTATGCTGTCTTAGGCGTTTTCTTTATGAAGACAAACACGCCACGTATTCCCTATTCAGTAATAAAAAGTAAAGAAATTCCAGATCATAACGCCATTATTTAATGAACGCATGAGCAAACTTTGAACTTCTTTCTCAAATAATAATTTAATGAAAAAATATTTCACTTAGCTACTACTGGAAATACATGTAAATATTTTCCAATACTAAGATAAGCGACTTTTACATGAATATCAAATAGAAAGAGAAATTCTACTTGACTAATCATTTGAATTTCACTGGCCACATAAGATTCACTTGATTTAGCAAAGCATTTTACACTTCCTGAATTACATGAAAGTTATGTGAATTTCTAGTGGATATTTTCCACTGATAATGTTGTTTTTGGGTGTAGGCATACTAACCTATTGTCAAGTAGGCTAAAAAAATGCTAGATTAACAAAAAATCATCTCAGCAATCGTTGCTTTTTTTAGGTGTTCATTTGACATCTGTTTGCTGGTCATCGAAGAAAATTGCAATGGTTCCAAAAAAGTAAGTAAGTTCAACCTACCCACAAACTAGATAATTTCAGATCATCCACTGTGGAGACAAGTGTCGCCAAATTCCAGCCTTTTGAGACGCCATCTAAAACTTCCGACCAAACTCCCGCAAAAATCGATTATCGGACTCTGAAGCCTTCGACTGCTGTACCTCGCGCAGCAGTTTTCGATTTAGACGGTCGCATCGTGAAAAAATTCTGTTCCAAAGATGACTGCCCCGTAGTTGAGCAAACAACTGAAACCAATTTAAATTAAGATACAAGCATTCCATCTGAATCACCAGCTATTACTGAAGACCGTTTGCCAAAGGAGTAAGTATTTTTCATGACAAGATGTTAAAAACAAGACCAAACTCTTAACGGAGATTTAACTTTCAGACAAGTCAGCCAGGATATCCTGCAGCGAGATGGTTCATTCATTATTGGAGCTGACAAAACGGTCCGCTTGGAGATAATACGACAACACCAACAGTGCCGGAAATTTCTAACAAACCATCCAGTGTCAAGGTCGGAGACAATATATTCAACTAGGCTATTATTAACTATACTCACGAGGAAAATAACAAAAAAAACAATATTTCAAGCAAAACAATGCATTAGGTCCTAAGTAACATTGAGAGACTCTCTTTGTCGACTTTCTCTTTGGGCTTCTACGGCTATGTAAAAACATGTTCAACTATTTTCAACATACAGTGCGGTAGTATAAAATGAGATAAGTGATCCAATACGTTGAAAACACCAGCAAATCGTTTAATAGACAAGCTATTAACCAAAGAGAAAGTCGACGAAGAGAATCTCTCAATGTTACTTAGGACCTAATGTATTGTTTTGCTTGATTTACTGCCGTTGTAGTTTCCTTAATATCTGAGAAAAGGAAAGTAGTGCTGAAAAGCCCAAACGGAGATTTCCGTGGGAGGCTTATTTGAACGTCTGTATGACAGTGATGATATTGCGTTACTACTTGGCATTACAGTGCTGGTGAATTATAACCACCTGTTACCAATTTGTTATGGGCAGCAATTCCACAAGGACAATATAGAAGTCAGTTACTTTGAGCAATGGATGAATGTTATCAAAAAATTATGGACGGAGTAGAAAATATCATAGTTCGAGACAAATTAGAGTTGTAATGTGTCGTTGTAATGTAACTATAAATTAGAAGAAAAATTAGTAATTTCCATTTAATTCCAACTACCTTTGCTTATCTTCGACAGATACGCGTATTTCGTCTACAATGTGCAGACTTCTTCAGTGTCTCGTACTAATAACTCGACTGTACGAGACACTGAAGAAGTCTGCACATTGTAGACGTAAATACGCGTATCTGTCGAAGATAAGCAAAGGTAGTTGGAATTAAATGGAAATTACTAATTTTTCTTCTAATTTATAGTTACAAGTATTCACCTAAACAGCTCAAACCCTATAGGGTTGTAATGTAATTATTTGATAATTGTGTTCTAGGGAAGAGACAGTTCTACTCCAAATAACTCAATATAGCTCAAAATTGGATCAATCCTCATCGTCACCTATCGGTTGCCAGGGTTTCAAAAAGTTTGACTTCTAATTTGTTTGAAAAAATAGTGAATATATTCCGCTAAAGGTGGAACAACGGCCAGCTCTATTCCACGGCAATGAGGATTCTTAGAATATATAATACGTAGTACGTGATGCGGATAGCTTTACTGAAGTCCAATTTTCAGGTTTGATAACAATATGGTGGTTATTCCGACAGTCACGTCACTAGGTGACAATCGAGTCACCCATGTTTTGGTATTCCGAGAGACGGGGTAAGTGACAAACCTCACCCGCGATGAACTCAGTTCATTTGTCGATGTATTCCCACAGTCGCAGTGATGTGACGAAAGAAGCAAAAAAGTGACGGTTAGAGTCGGCATCTAGTGAGCAAGTGACAATTTTTTTGTGGTGTTTTTCATCCGTGGTTTCTAGCAGTTTCGATAGCGTTGAGACGTTTAAAATGGCAGAAAACAAGGTATAATTGAATTTGAAAGAATATATCTGTTTAAACGTAAAAAGTTTTCCTCTTTCAGACAAAAATTACCAACAAGAAGCAATTCCAGCTGATGATTGGAATGCTTGAGGAGAACCCAACGGCTGCAAAGGGCCTGAAGTTTGCGGAGAGTGCTAATTTTGGCGAGACCAGTATACTGAAGTTTGGAATGAAATAGCAGCAAAATTGAACAGCGCGGGTCCACCCACCAGAAAAATAGCGGAATGGCAAAAGGTTTGTTGCTAGTGTCATGAAGAAATAAAATATATTTTAGCGTATGTTTATGCTCAGGTGTGGAGTGACTTAAAAATGAAGGTGAAACGGAAGCTACAGCATAATAAAACGGAGGTAAATGCAACTGGAGGAGGACCAAACCGACTGATGGTATTGTCGGCTTATGAAGAGGCAGTTGTGAATCTTCTGTCTCTTGAGAAAACGACTGACCATGCAGGTAATAAGCTGCATGAAATTGTTTTACATATTTAATAATCTTTCCTTTAATAAACAGGTCCGTCTTTGGACTTACTCCGCAGCTTCTCCGAGACGACAATCCCCGAGACGACAATCCCCAAAAACATTTCGTCGGAGTCATCAAATGACGAATACGAAGAAAATCATACTGATAAACGTGAACCAGTTGTTGTACCTTCAATAAGAACACCTGTAATTCCAAAGCGTTCAACGCCGAGGAATTATAGAATGAAACTTTTGAGGTACAGACTGATTTCATGAGACAACTCACGGAAAACAGCTGGGAAAGCCTCCAGATCCAGAAGGAAGCTCTAGAAATTAAAAAGGAAAAAATGATTTTAAAGAGGGAGCATTATTCTAGAATGGAGAAGATAAGAGCAGAATGAGTTAGAGTTTCAAATGGAAGTCCTTAAATATAAGAGAATGAAGCTAGAACTTAAACAGTCAAACAAAGAACTGTAGCGTCATTTTTACATGGTTTAATCTTGTTTTAAAATAAATGTTTGAAAATGTACTCTTGTGTTTATCAATTGATTTAAACATTCCTTAAATGTGTATTCAAATCATGACGGTTAATTTCTTGAGTATGTGGAGGCCCAAAGATTTAAACTGTACTGAGTATTGAAACTAAAGATTGTTTCTAAATAAATAATAGGTCTCTGGAGTACAAGTATATATAACTACAAGGAAAACTATGAATCTTTGTATAGCTAAAGAGAACAAGGTGAAATCAATTCATGCAGGTCCACAAATCTTAGCTGAAACAAGTTTTTGGTGAAAACTTGTAGAAGGTTACTCAAAATCCCGCTACAAGTGAAATAAACCATCCTCTTTCACATACAAGTGAAACAAACAATCCTCTTGTAGTTTATTTGTATGATATGAATTCATGATGGCCCAAAGATCTAATCTAAACCGAATATTGAGGTGAAAAATTGTTCTAGGTAATGCAAAACTCCGCTGGAAGAACAAGTGAAACCATTAATCTTTTGGTAGTATATAAGTCGCTAATCTGGTCTTCAAATGATGAGTTGGCAAAGGCGAGTGCAACCTACCTCCGGTCCTAACAAGTTCCTACGACTCCAAGAGCCATATGATCTCAAAAGACTTCCAGTTGAAACTTGGAGATGCTGGTTGGCGTAGCCTGTGCAATGTTGTCAATTTGACAATAGCAAAATGAGGGGTTCTACTGAAAATCGTGTACCTGTAAATCATATTGTAAATGTTCTATTCTCATTTAATTAATTATTTAAGCACGATTTGGAATCATCTTTGCATAATAAAACCATTCATCTCAAAGTCTTTAGCTACATTACATGCAGCAAAGGCTCAAATTGATTATCAGCATTTTAGCATAACATTTGCTTTAAAATTACACTTTTGAACTTCATCTACTATATTTAAAAAACTGACATGCACTTATAAGCAGTATAGGATTAAATTGATATTTATTTTTTAGTGGTATTATTATTAGATAAGCCATTTGTTTCATAAATCATCAAACCAGGCTCTTCGATCACTCCAATTGCTATTTATGAAATGGAACTAGAGCAGAGAAAAGAAAATCCTTGAAAATATGTCCTATCGAATAATTTGTTGCGATTCTAAGAAAATCCTGTATCTACAATTGAAATTTAATCTCTGATTTTCTATCATTCTATTCTGTATAGAGCGTTTACAGAACTAGTAGGATATTGATACATATTTACTTTTTATTTTTAATAACATACCAAGGGTTTCAAACTTTTGTACATACGCATTAGGCTGATGCAAAATTCGAAATATTTGCTCCTAAGCTTAATCGACGCCAATTTGGGTCCTGATAGACCCCAAAAATTTTAACATATTTGGTTTTAATTTGGCTTTCACACGCTATTCAAAGTTTGTATGGGAATTAGTATGAAGAATCTCAAACATACATTTCCAGATCCCTAACATCTTGTTATTATGTCATCAAACCAAATCTTATAAAGATTCATATAGTGTAAGTTGTCAACTATCAAAATGCCGAAGATACCTGACATGTAAATTTAATACAAAAATAGTTATGGGGTCTATCAGGACTCAAATTGGCGTCGATTAAGCTTAGGGAGCAAATATTTCGAATTTTGCATCAGCCTAATACGCATCTCATGTTCTCTTACTATTATTGTGAATAGTCTTTCGATGAGTGGATGACCAGCTTAGTTGCGGATAAATATTCTATTATTTTATGTTATGATATGAAATTACATGATATTATTGCACTTAAATTTGTTTAATTAAATTCACGGTAGTATCTAAGAGACTCACTACAAATAATAACGGCGATGCAAGGAAACGGAAATTTTCGGTTGGATATTCTTTAAATGCTATATAATTTCAGACTTTTCTATGGACTCGAGACCCTCCCTCTTGAAAGGTGGGGTGGGGGCTTCCATACGAATGAAACTCAAATTTTCGCATAACTCGAGAACCAATCAAGTAAATAGAACCAAATTTGGCATATATATATATTTATATATATATATATATATATATATATATATATATATATATATATATTATATATATATATATATATATATATATATATATATATATATATATATATATATATATATATATATATATATATATACTAGTAGCAAAAAACAAGCCGAGCAAAATTTTGCTTCCAACGCCATGTTCTTCTGTAACTTTTTCAATTATCAATACTTTTGGCTGAGAATTGGACAACACTATAATCAATGTATAGAACTTATATGACAAAAATTTCATGTTGATAATTTTTATAAATTTGAATTTATCATAACATATATGAAAAAGCCATTTTTGGACATACCAATTTCAAAAATCCGTATTTCTTTGAAAAAATTAGGTAGCGTTAAAAAATTAAATCTATAAAATCAGTGCATCAATGCCAAACATGTGACGCGGCATTAAATCAAAATATTCAAGATGTGATACTACCACGTCAGGATATGTCTTTGGTTGCCATCGCAGTGCTGATGACGTAGGCCTACCTATCGTGACTAGATCACATATCCAAGGGGAGGTTGTTTTTCACGAAGTTGTAAGTATTGGATTAGGAATAAAAGCAGGTATACGGGTTTAAAAAAAGAGTAAATATAACTTAATTCTACTTGTTAATTTTGATTTGTAAATTTAAATCAAAATCAAGTTAAATTTTGTTTTAAATGAATCAATACTAAACACATCCTCATGTGGACAACAGAAAAAACAAAAGAGAAAAATAAAACTGGTTTACCTTAAGCAACTAAAAAACCTAGAAAGGTATAGTATGACATGTTAACAACTGTATTTATACATGAAAAATAACAAATAAAAATTATATCATAAATTGTAAAGTTGTTTATATAAGGTACGTATCAAAGTGTGACCCTTCGATTGTAACGAATAATAGTAATGGATCTCTGGTGGGTGGAAGCTGCTTATATGGTAACCAAAGTGATTTGTTCCCTGCCACTTTCAGCACTTTCTTTCGGACACTTCCAGCAAAATCAAATAGAATGCAAATATAATTAGTGTAACGCAGGCTCCAAATTCCTACTTTTTCCACAACTCGAGAGTAAACTAACGGCTATCATATCGGGCAGACTCAAAACGACACGCATATCCACCATCACAAAGAGCATAATCAGCTCGGAGAAATTTGAAAGATCCTCATAGATACGCAGTACGGAGCATCGTAGCTTTTTTGTACCAGGGAAACCATTTTCCATAAGGAGGCGGATTTTTGAGGACCATAATGTGTAAAAAGTTGAAAATGTAAGTTTGGAGTAAGATTAACTCATTCCAAATGTTTCATAGAGTTGTCACCGCAACAAAGCCAATAAAGTTTTAAGATATGCATTTTCTAAGCAAAGTAGGCTGGTTAGTTTTTTTCATTTTCTGCTTGTTTACAATCGAAAATACGTTTGGTGCTACCAGTTTTTCATTTTAAAAACTGGTTTCCAAAGAACTTTTCTAACAATGAGTTTCGAATTATGGTTTGATACAGATAGTGATGAGGAATGTCCGGAATATATTTCCATTCAGCGTCGGCGTATAAGAGATTCTTCAAATCCGTTGGACCTTTCGAATGAAATGTATGTATTTTCATTTATCTATTCTGATTGAGTATATTTTTTTTAAATTGAGGTTGAGTAAGCTTTGTCAAGATTCACAAGTTTGATTCAACATTTACAGGTTCATCCGGTACTTTCGAGTCTCGAAAAGCCTCTTCGTTAAACTTTTGGAATTAATGGAAAAGTGGAATAGGAACATGTGTGGGATCAGTATCGATTTTTGCCAATTATAAAGCTTGTTCGCAGCGCTCCGTTTTTGCCGAAGGTTCGTACCAAAAAGGCGTTGGAAACGATCTGTTTGTAGGAATGGCTCAGCTCCACTTTCTCAAAAGCATTAAGATGAAGTATTACTGATTTTGGAAAATGGCCTCTGTCCTACAGCGATTAAATTTCCCTCTGACGATGACGAAAAAGACGTTATTAAACGAGGTTTCTGCGATAAAACGGGCTTTCCGAAGTTATTGGTTGCGTGGACGGAACTCACGTGAGAATGATTTCACCAGCGAGCGACCAACACCTTTATTATAATCGGAAGGTTTCCACAGCATGAATGTAATGTTGGTACGTGTTTATTGATCAAGCATTCAAATAATTAAAAGAAGCATTCGATTGTGATAAATCAGATAATGTGTTTACGTTTGGGTTTACACGTTAAATATATCTAGAGGACCATACACGTGTTCTCTAGAAGATCACTCAAGCGTAAAGCAGGTTTATGGAGTCCACGAGCATTCAGTTCATTTTAATATAAACAAGATTTCGTAGGTTCTCGTAATAACCAGCCATCTATTTAAAAAATCCCAGCGTTTCCCAGGTGTTTATTATTATCTGGCCATTCCACATTTTCAAGTTCTTATTAATGGATACGATTCAAATTCATGGAGGTTAGTAGATTGACTCAATGAATCGTCAGGAATGTGTACTATATAAACTTTAAACTAAAAAAATACTCGAGGACGTTCTTGGTCAAAAATCGCTTCTGTTCAATCCAATATTTTATATCACATAACTCTGAACCGCAAAAAACATGCACCAAAGCCTTAAAATACCAACTTATCCCTGGTTACGCTGATAGATAGATCTCAGAACAGATTACTGGATAGCCTTATAGATCTTAAGACTCTAAACCAAGAAATTCTAGGGTGACAAAAACATCAGTTCAACCCAATATTTTGCTTCATTTAGATTTTACCATAGAATAATATAATACTTGCTCATGCTAAAGGAAGATCTGAGAGCATACATATTTTACTCTAAAAGTATAATACTAAAGCTCTTAAGTGCTGTGCCATTTGTCTCAATAGCCTTCCTTAGCTTGTTTATTGTAGGTGTGTGATCACAATCCAGCATATAAGTATTTCGTGGATGCAAACCATCCAGGATCTTGTCACGACTCTCTTCGTTTTCAACGGTAGTGTCTAAGCTCAACACTTCGGCTGCAAACTTACAAACAATGGTGAAAGGAACACATGGCTTTTAGAGTATAGCGACGATAAAAAAAATGCTAAATAGATGTCTTCATGTATTTTAATTTGTAGGTGATTCTGGCTACCCACTGAAACTGTACCTCGATTACACCATATCGCTCAAATCTTCGTAATCCCATACAGTTGTTCAAGTTTAATGAAATACACACAA